>JAULBW010002015.1:0-25882 GCA_032358265.1 Vaucheria bursata | reverse complement strand
GAAACTTGTTCTCATAATCTAAACTGGAACTTGTTCTCATAGTCAGAACTGAAGCTTCAATAAAGCATCAGGAGAAATGTACCGCAGCTACAAAATAGAATTAACTCCCTTAGGGGTTAATTCCTGACAATTATGCAAGCCGTAGCTTGCAAATTACAGCCTAAAATACCAATTGTTACATTTATATATATGCGCTTTGTATTTGCCTTTATTAGTTTTCATGAGTTTTTGTGTCCTATTTCATTTTATATAACTTGCCACTACGAGTTACAACAATTATTCTTTAGATTTGCCCTTTGATATATATTACTGTTCTCAGCTGAGAATATTCCCATATCAAGAGGCTAGAATATGTCAAAGACTTTCTTTACAAGCACACTCAAATGCCACAGGGAAATATAAGATTTCTTGCACATTGATAGGCAAATCTAAATGACCCTGCATACATTATTGGGCATAAATGACCTGTTCATTGTCATCACCAATCCCAAGTGTAAATAAATCAAGTTATCTTTGACTAATGTTTAGAAAAGTGTTTGCTCCAGAAGTTCAAAGTCAAACTAGTAGATTAGTGCTACTGATGCATAATAATGTACCTGTACATGAGAATAGATTTTTAAGAGCTAATATAAGTGTAGAGTTTTTTCTGCCACATGCGGCATCTTGAAAATAACTTGTTGACATTGGTATAATAGCAGCCTTAAAGATACGTTACATGTTTTCAATTGTGCTGGACTTATTTAATACCTGATTTACCAAAAGAAGTAATGCTTCATTGCAAAACCAAGAGCTTGTAGTCTAAAAAGAGGTGTTTGTTGAATCTTCAGTTTAAAAGGTCAGCACATTTGCTTGATGCACCGGAGTTTGTAATTGCAGCTTGGGACGACTTATTTCCAACCTCTATTAAAGACAGTTCTTTATTAAAGAAGAGATTATTTCATCATTTTTTGCTGAAAGGTTTCTAATAAGCAATACTTATATCAAAAAAAGTTAACAGATACAGTTCTGACTTCATTTGACTTTTTGACAGACCACAATTATATGACTGATATTGAAGAAGTGACTAAATATTTGAATACTGATGATTAAAACTCAATTCTTCTTGCAGAAAGTGCCCTGAATGCTATCAACAAAGAGTTAAATGATGTTGCAGAAGAGGACTACAAAATTGGTGTTACTAATCAGGATCTAGGGAATAATTAAAATGATATATTTATTCCCAACTTTATTTGATTTGATCTACTGCTTCAAATGCTAGTCAACTTAGATGAACATATTTATCAACTTGTCCTGGTTGAAAAACTAATGAAAAATTCATTGACTCTCTTTCAGGAAATTTAGACAATGTGTCATTGGCTGGAGAGTGTAAATGTTAGGAATGTAACACATAACATAAATACAAGAAATCTGTGACAGAATACGTACATTGTTACATCCTAAGTTGTGTTAACAAAAGTGAGATAACTTCATCAACACAGAATATCACTTACTGTAACTTGTTCTCATAATCTAAACTTGAACTTGTTCTCATAATCAGAATTGAAACTTCAAGATAGCATTTGGAGAAACGTACCGCAGCTACAGAATAGAATTAATTTCCTTAGGAGTTAATTCCTGACATTGAAATACCCAGAATTGAAATGTAAAAAGATATCCCAATAAAAACTGATGACATTTTAAGGTTTGATACTATACACAAAATTTTTTGTTTTTCTGTGTATTTATCTGATATCTGTACAATACCTAATGCGTACCTAAGTGAACAGTTATTATGGTAACAGTTTTCATATTTTCACCACAATGGGATGACAAAAAATCTTGAGCCATCAACAAAATGGTGAATATTTGCCTTTTTCAATTGGTAAGAAAAACCTTTTGGTAAAAATGATACTTTTCTAAAACCATTAAATATTGACCTTTTTAACTATGGGGCAAATTCTAAGTCACCCCACGGTGGTAAGGCACTTAGGGCCTCCGCAATATTAACACCCTTTGTAAAGGGAGGGGTATCTCAGAAACCTCGGATTCCCTCGAAGATTTTCATCCAAGCAAAATCCAAACGCTTAGTAGTGCAAAATTCATTTTGAAGAGATAGAGAAATTCTCATTTGCTTTCCGTGCTACATGGATTACGGTGATTAACTAACGAACGAACTTTTGCCAGTCTGAAAATATTTCAGTTGCTCATAGGTATCATAAACTGTCAGCTCAATACGCCTACTAACGAACGATGTTAAATACTTCGCACTCTAATCACCGCAGGCTAATATTCTCACTTTCTAAGGGATTCTTCAATTTGAATAAGCTAGTACTTGGTTCTCGATCAGTGTATCCTAATGCATACTTCAGTATTGCAGCTGTTCCAGAATACAGCGTGATAAATATGCCTGCCTTATCGCCAACAATGGAGATGGGAATAATTACAAAATGGTGCAAAGAGCCTGGTGCAACCCTAGGACCTGGAGATGTACTATGTGAAGTTGAAACTGACAAGGCTACTGTCGCATTTGAGATGCAAGACGAGGGAGTACTTGCAAAGATTCTCGTTCCAGCCGGTTCTTCTGCAGTTAAAGTTGGCATGCCGGTCGCCGTTTCAGTCGATGATAATGAGTCATACGAAGTCTTTAAAAAAGCGGAAGCACTTGGAAAAATAAAATTTGATCCTAATCAATTAATTAAAAGTAAAATTGCGTCATCAGAGAAGAATTCCAAAATTGAAGCCAGCATTATTTCACCTTCGTCGACAAGCAAGTCCATTTCTAGAACAGTTTCCGAGCAATTCCTTTTCTCACCTGCCGCGAAAAGCATGGTAGAATATATGAATATTGATGCAAGAGATTTACAAGGAAGTGGAAGGGAAGGCCGAATCACCAAAGCGGATATAATTCTTGCGCTTCGAGATGGCCGAGAATTCCCTAAAAAATCTGTCAAAGAAACTGCCATAAAAGGCAGTTCAATAGCCAGTGATATAGTGACAGCAAACTTGGCACAAAGTAAATCTACTTCTGAGACACCAACCATTACATCTATATCTACTTCTAATATGTTTGTCGATGTACCAGCAAACAACATTCGAAAAGTAATTGCCAAGCGACTGGCTCAGTCGAAAGCCACTATTCCACATTTTTATCTATCTATAGAGTGTGAGCTAGATCCAGCTCTAAATCTCCGAAAAATCCTCGCCAAAAAACATGACACTAAAATTAGCGTCAACGATCTTGTTATACGCGCTGCAGCTCTTGCCTTGCGCGATGTACCTGAGGCAAATTGTCAATGGTCTTCCCACAGCAATGAAATTATCTATTCAAATTCCATTGATATTAGTATTGCCGTTGCTACACCAACTGGCCTCATTACCCCAATCATAAAACGGGCCATAGATCGCGGGCTATCGGATATAAGTTCAGTGGTAAAAGATCTTGCGGGCCGTGCAAAAGAGAATAAGCTTAAGCCAGAAGAATTTCAAGGGGGAACATTTACCATTTCAAATCTGGGAATGTTTGGTATTGATGAGTTTTCTGCTGTAATTAACTTGCCACAAGCTTGTATTTTGGCAGTTGGAAGCGGATCAAAATCAGTATTACCGGGTTCATTTGATAGTGCGACTGGCACGAGGGCACCCCCACGTGTTGCCACTGTAATGACTGCAAAACTCTCTTGCGACCGACGAGTCGTGGATGAGTTGATCGCGGCTAAATTTTCCAAAGTTTTTCAATCTTACATACAAAAACCGGAACTCATGCTCTTATAGATGCAGTGTCGAAATATAAATGTGGGTTTGTCTTGCTTGCTTTTGTGTTTATTGCTAACTAAATTTATTAATTAATGCAGAGACTGCTCAATGTTTGACTTATATGCATCAGTCTCATTTTTGCTCACAAATCGCCTTTATAAGATTTTGTGCTGGAAATAACTTGAGAATTTATGATAAAATTTGGTCTAAAAATTGTGCGAAAATGATAATGACAATAAGCGGACCAATGTGGGAGTTTTAGAATTAAGAGTGCAACCATCATATAATTGCTTATTATGAGGTACTTTCAAAATGATATTGAAGAGGTTTTATCCATTTGTTTGAATATAAAATCAGTTATATGACTGAAAATAGTGAATAGTTGGAAGAGAAGTATTACTTTTTGAACCTTTTTGCATGATGCTCTTGATGTGTACAAATATTGAGCTTCAGAACTTTAAGTCATATCATTTTTTCGGTTTATTAGAATCAGCCTATTTTTATGAACTACTTCACATTTTATAATTTTTTAATTCATATTTGAGATGCTCACTGAGTATCCATTGTCAAATTTTTTCTTGATTGCATTCCTCCCATCTTTTTTGTATCATGGCTTCAAATATTCCTGCAAATTTTCATTTCAGTCCTCTATAATATTGATTGAATATTTCTTGCAGACAAAATTGAAATAAAAGATATTCCAGTCGTGCTTAAGTTACAGATGTGATGAGGTTCGTCGATCTTTTTACGGATCATATGAGTAAAAGACAATTTCCAAGTTTTAACAATTCAACAAATCATTGATTCGTGTAAGAATTGTGAATCGATTTGCTATTTTTCTTCAGAACCTCAATAAAATGCATTTGTTGCTTGCAATTTGCCTGCTTTCACAGTAAAATATCCAATTGAAAGAGCTGGCAGAAAGCATGTCGCAGTCGATTGACCATAGTGGCAGTAAACAAATTAGCACTGTTGAACGGCGATCGTGGGATAAAGAGTTGTATGAGAAACGAGCTAAAGAGAGATTAGAAAGGGGTGACGATTTTGAAGACGAAGCAAAAGAAGCGTTGGATAAACGAAATTTTGAGAAAGAAGAATTTCAGCGTGCTCCTGAAGGTGCTCAAGGCCCTGCTGGGTCCAAACGCGCTTACCTCCATGCTCGTGAAAAGAAGGTCGACTTAGAATCAAAACTTCATAAAACTCAAGTTATCACTTCCTCGACCGCTGGAAGCAATCAAGGTGGATACTGGTGCGAAGTCTGTAAATGCCTTCTAAAAGATTCTATCGCCTATTTAGACCATATCAATGGCAAAAAACATCAACGCGCATTGGGATTCAGCATGCGCGTTGAGAGATCTAGCGTAGATTCTGTAAAAAATAAATTAGAAACTCTTCGAAAGATTTCTGAGGAGAAACAAAAATCTAGTGGCGTTCCTCGCAAGAGTGCCGTACAGGAGTACGAAGAACGACTGATTGAGTATGCAGCCACAGAGGAGCGCAACCGACAAGAGCGCCGCGATGCTGCTGCAGCTAAAAAAGCTTCCGAAGAAACAGCTGAAGAACTAGATGAAGAATCTGCAGCAGTTGCAGCATTGATGGGTTTTGGTGGTTTTTCAGGAGGGAAAAAATAAATTTGTTTTGTATTTTGTACAAATAGTAAATGCACCGTATAATAGGTAAGGTTTTCTAGCGCATCCTTCAGTTCACTTAAAAACCAATTTTATAATGATTGGCCTTATATCTGCTTTTTTATAGTATTATGATCAATTGAGTAATCTCAAGTTAAAATCTTTCTAAACGCTCATGCAATTATTGCATTAGATATTTATTTTATTCCTGTACTGTCAAACCGTATATGGAAGTAATTGAATGCTGAATTCAACGTTCATTTTCTTCATTGAATATCTGTTTTTTCGAGCATTTACTCTTTTTCTGTTTTTTATCTGAAGAGTTTATGTCGAGTAGTTCTTTTTAAAGGTAGTATTAAACCATTAAAATATGGCACAGCAGAAATATTCGAAATTAGTTTATTGACCTAATAAAATGCATGTATTTACGCAGGGTTACATTTGAATAAGATTCTATAAATTCTAAGAAATGTGAAGTTTAGGGTATCCAAACACTACGCCTAGGAATGTGTACGAAGATGGTAGTCAGCAGTAATTCGTAGCAGATTGAAGTCGTTTTTAGGTGATTTTTCTGCGCTTTAATGAAAACTTCATATCTGTGCGCCGGCGCATCAAACCATTGAATTCGAGAGTAAATAATATCTATTTCGATTTTCAATGGATGAAAGAGAGAAGAACAGTTATAAATGTTGCCTTTTAAAATTTGGTACTTATTCCTGTATGCATTGTAAACCATGGATTTGTACTTTTCATGTCCACAAGATTTACACACGATCTTCAATATTTATGTATAATATATTTTTGCAAATCTAATTTATATAATTCGTATGTAATGAATATTTTGATTTAAAAAGCAAAAATGGTGCATGCCAATTAATCTCTCCTTAGCAATTATGTTCCCATAATCTCGATTATAACATAAAACTGAGCCACAAGTGTGATATTTCTTATTTCATGCATACGCTTTAAAATTCCTTTAAATTTGCATATTTTCCGAGAAGCGGATGTTTACTAATACTTCCATGTAAGTTTCTATTTTTTGAAATTATTAAATGTTGAATTATCTTACTGGGATCACATCATTGAATATATTCCAAAGAAAAACTTAAATTTATTTTGCTTTCAAGAGGCTACTTTTTCAACATGGGTGCAACTTTTTTGTATATCACTAGCTATTAGTAATCGTTAAAAAAAGATTGCATATTTCATTTTGTCTGGCTGTAATTCCTTTGCTAGTTTCTTGTGTTTCCAAACCCTGCCTCTGAATGGAATTCAAGTTTACTCATGAAAAATTAATATGGGAATATTCGAAGTATCTTTAGCGCATTTTCATACCTCGACACAATAATCATTGACTAGAAACAAATAATTTTTCATTTAAAAATACATCATTTGCAAACCAATTCTCTACATGTTAATTTTCGAGAACTAAGAAATCACTTTATATATCACCATTGTAGAATATATATATATATTTTATATGTTAGTCTATATGGAGGTCATTTTCAAATCCAACTTTTCGTTGATAAAATAAAGTTCTTGCTAGGAAAATAATTCCTACTACAAGTGAAGCTCCGCCGATAACTAGATATGCAATTCCGAGAGCAGCATTAACTCCGGCAATTCCAGTAGACGAGGACAGAACTATGCTTTTCTTGCCCTGAAAAGTTAAAAAATATTTCATATATCTATATATAGATTAAACTTCGGGATTATTTAGATACATCAAGAGGCTAGAGAAGCTGAACTCAGATAAAAAGTCTTCTTTGGTTATTCGCTAAAAGCAAATTCATAACATCTAAAATTTACGGTAAATGTACAATCTGACCTCTCATATTGTAAACTGTATGTGATTTTAAAATAGTGAATGCAATGTCATTATTTATATCGCAAGTATGGGTTCTTTCTTAATCATGGGTTAACTAGGATGCTACATTAACATTTACCATGCCGTGTACAACAACATAATGATTTCTGCATCTGCATAAATAGTTTAAAGTCATTCGAACTTGCCTTAAAGTATGAGACATAAAAGTTCGCATTAATTTTAATTTCGATTTGGGATCCAGCTGGAATGTCCGTATCGATTCTCCCGTACAATTTTCGAAAATTCGGTAAAGCTGCTGTCCTGGATCATACACGCATTGATATCAAAATAAAATTACTAGTACACTAGTTAAATTGTAAACTTGAACTATATGCTTGTTTTAGGTAATATTTCTGCCGTTACATAGAGGCAATTTTTCTATTGAAGAATAGTTCCTAACTAATCTTAATAATTATTCTTTTGTACGAAAAGTTGAGAAAACCTGCCGAATGGTTGAGATACAAAAAATTATAATTGATATTTTATTAAATACCTCATCCACACAATAAAATGTTCATTTAGAACGCCTTCTAAGGGACTCACAACCATAGGATATGACTCGTGTAAATATAGAGTTGTTAAATCTTCTGGATACCAGTAAGCCCAGCGATCTAATTTGGCATCTACATATATACTGCAATTGCTGCAAATATTTGTAAAGCAACAGAAAATATTATAATACATTTCTGGTCCTTCGGATACAACGAATTTGTTGGTGAAACTTTTTATAAGCGAATTTGTTGTCCAAAATTGAATGTACATGGTCATAATATCTGGGATCGCTGCATTGAACTGACCTGTAACTTGTACCTAAACAGTTTGAACTGTTACATAAATCCAATCCGGGACACAATTGCTTTACAAATCCATCTGGCTGAGCGAATCGTCCAGATCTTAAAAAAATTGATTGCCATTAATTTTGTAAAAGTCAAAAATCAAAATTTTACTGTAAATTTACTATAAAATTATTGTTAAATCAGATACATAAAAAGTAAATGCTTTAAAAAATCTTTAATTTTTTTAGTTTTGTGGATTTATCTTATTTGCAAAATTAATGATATAACATTGCTGCAAGTATTCATTCATATAAAAAGCATAATCACTATTTGAAATGAGTTCATTTCCAAAAAATTGGTTTTTTTCTTTTAGTCTATTGAAGAGTGATAAGGAGTTTTTACTTGTAAAAGCGAAAAAATTAAAAAATATATATATTTTACTTGAGTCAGTTACCTATCCGATTCCCACGATATGCCTGTTTCAGACATATTTCCATCGTTTGGCAAGTTTTCAATCTATGAACACATTGAAAAAAATATGATTAAAAAATTACATAAAAATATATTTGAAAGGATACACTTTTTATAATATGTACGGATAGAATCTAAATGAATGCACCAGAAATAATTTCTTAAAATCGTCAATTTTTTTCATTCTGGCTCTTCAATTTCTTGAAAACGTGACTAATCCGACAAAGAAGCAGAAAAAAAGAATGCATCTTACAGTGAACTCAATAGAAAAGAAAAAATACCAACCGTGAAGACATCGTTGAAAAGAGAATTTGCAATAAGTCCGCATGGATTGAGAAGCTGATCTCCAATTTTTTGCAAAGGATCACATGCACTCAAGGCAGACCTAAAATAAAAAAAATTAATATGTACTTTAAAATGAAAAAAAATAAATTTAAATCTTTTTGTCCCAAAAAGAATCATTTCCTAAATTTTTGAAAGAAAATTAGACAGTTGATATTCCATAAACTGATATTGTCAGTTACGCCAAATGTTATGAGTTGTTCGAATACATGGATGAGAAATATCAATTTACGCCAGCAAGAATAGTCGGTGGAATGGATTAGCTATCAAATAATTGAAGATATCCTGGAGCGGACCATCGATTTATGAAATATTAATTGCTCATATATCTATTTATTTAAATATTGAGGTAATTTTTTATCAAAGATATTAAATTTCATGAAGTTTAAATAACATTAAAACTTATTATAAAATTTAGTACATTTGACTTACACTTCTAGAACAGAGCCAAGTAGCTGGTCGAAACTCACTGATTGGACATATCTCCGGTGACTCTGATAAAAATTATCAAGCTCATAATAGACAAAAATTGGAGCTTCCATATGTTCCGATACATCTATACTCACGACACATTCCTTATTCTGTTCTTGTAGAAAGCACATAAAATTAGTCCGAATAAAAATCTATTTTATTCGCATTGACTTTGACAATCCTAGATACCAGAAAGAAAGCTTCCAATAAGCATTAGAGCAAATAAAGCAGCAAATGCTAAAACTTTTAATAATGAAACAAAAATTTATCATAAAAATATTTATACTGTTTAATTGATGCCAGGTAAAATAAACTTTCCTCGTTTGTTCGTCCTATACTGCATTGACTGAATATCGAACTGGCTGTTCCTTCACCATCGTATTGAACCTATTAAGAAGATTAAGAGTAAGAAATATACAATAAAATTTTTGAGCGAGCAGAGGTAAAATAATTTGTTTATTCAATAATGACGATGCTTGTTCAGATGGGCAGCTGATTGACAAAGGTTATCTTAAATATGCGGAAATTTTTAGAGTTGAGTTTTTTTGGGATAATGCTGTAAGCTAACACCTTATTTTCAACTGACTTCCGAAATATTCCTATAATTGCACCCCCGATCGGTATAAATACGATGCCAACCGTAATGAAAAGCCCGATAACCAACCTAGGAGTAAGAATGAGCTGCCAAGCCTGAAGCCGCTGCTGTTTGAAAGCGGAATCTAGCAGAAAAGAATAGAAAATCTCGACGATGGAAAATATATTGAATTATAAATGGGAAGTTAAATCACTTTGATTTCGAATGCTCACTCTCTGGTACGTTTGAGCTCATTCTTTTATGTCGCTTAAAGCGTATAACTTTTCTGGTGGTGCAAGTAATGAACTAAAGGGTGTTGAATTTTAATCGATAATAATAATGAAAATATTTTACGCTTGTGGAGCAATTTGGAAAATTTTGCCTTTCACATGGATACCGTTTCATGTGGCATAACTGTAAAAATATAATTATAAAGAAAAATTCGTAAGAACAAAGTGAAAACAATTGATTTGCACTCTTTTAAATTTCATATATTCAATTATTTGAGAGCAAGCAATGTATTTGCCATCCTTTAACACTTGAACACCACTATTATTCTATATATAGAGACTGCTTTACACATCGCAGCTGTTGACCAAATTCAAATGAAATAAACTGATATAAAACCCTCAGTAAATAAATTCCAATTTTTTACGTGCCATTCAAAGGAGCTCAACTCTCTGGAAACCCAATATAAATGCTACTAAACTTAACAGTCATTGTTACTTTATATCCTTGGGGACAAGCGAATAAAGATATTTAGAAACCAATGTATCTTATTTTATGGGGTGAAATACCCTGTCTTCTCTTTTTCCTGTCATGTTCTCATCCTTTTCTGCATGAGCACTAAATTAGAAAAAGTAATGTACAATTCCAAAACATCTTTTGTGTTATTTATATCTAAGTGCTAGTTATTCCTTGTCAAGTGTTGATATAGATTATTGGTAATACAAACATATTAGTAGAGCTGTGCAAACAAAGAGGACTTTTAATATTTTTCTATGTCGTATCCTGAACATCAACCTGTCAAAAAATATACTTTTTCTCTGCTTGCACAGTTATATTTTCATACTATTTCTTTAACATTGATCTCGAACAAAGAAACTTTTATAAAAGGAGGCGAACCATTTTTATCGGCGGTAACATTTTTTTCGATGGCAAAAATAATGCATTAAGGTCTATTAGGTTAGCCGAGTCAATAGAATCAGTCTACTAGCCTTTTAATCCAAGTTGGCCTGCCGTTTATCGAGTTGTGTACAGGTGTGCTGGTAGATTGCAAAATTTTGTTTGTGCGTGAATAACATGCTAGTTCCCTGAAATGTGCGATGCAAACAAAATTGAAATGTGCACAAAAAAATCTGAATATATCATCATAGAAGTATATTAATTGTTTGTCTACTAGACATTACAACCCAAATTTTTCAGCATATTCTTTTGAAGCCAAGATAACCTCCTCGATTTTTTCAGAGGTGGGAGCCTGCCCTTGCGCTGCATTAGGCCTGCCCCCTCCTTTTCCCCCACAGAGAGCCATTGTTGCTCTGACCCATTCATCAGCCTTAAGACCCATCTCTTGGCTGGCTGCCCCGCATAATGCAAAGCAGAGTAGCTTGCCTGTATCACTGCCTTCACTGCTGAGACCCATGAACGGTAAATTTGGTGCGGTTGCTTCTACTACATCTAATACTTTTTTAATCATTTTTTGGTCCCCATTGATATCGACTTTCATAACTAGATATTTTCCGCCGGATTCAAGAACTCTCTCTACTTGTTCTTCAACCTAACAAATACAAAGTTATATGAGATTTGTTTTGAATAGTCACGTTGAAATCTACAGTGTAATAAGAAATTGGAGTTAAAGTCAGCCAAAATCTATGGACCAATTGAAGCCTACAGCTTATGGGGTAGAGTACTGATGATGTGGCGGCATTAAAAAGCTCTATTTTAACAGCAATCCCAAAAAGCACAAAGCATTGAATTTTACTATGCAGCTAGGATAGCTAGCACTGTACCAATACATACAAATGACTGCAACAGTAATAAATAATGTATAATGCTTGTTATCGGAGTATTTACATTAAACTTTATGATATATCTGTTTACATTGAAGCTGACAAGCCACTTCCCTTGAATATAGCACTTGGGAGGTATATCTGAATTACTATGAATTTTACAGTACTCAGATGTTGAACCTTCATGTATTATTTGTATACAACACATATGGGTTACATTGAACAGCCCGTAGATGAATTGTGAGGATGTCCAGCACTTACTAAAGAACAAAATTTATTTATAGCGATGGGGCATCATGTTAGAACAAATGAATTCTTTTTTTAATTATACCAAATTATAAAAAGCAATTGCTGAAATGAAATAGAGCTCTAAAAGGACACTACTCAAAATAAACCCTTGGGGATCTTTTTCGGTTGACAGTAAGTCCTGTATACTGTACAATCCTGCATACTAGACGTAATACGAATATGTGTTACAGACCAAGTTTCTAGTACACTACGAGTCAAGTTGTATAATTGCTATCAATGGCTCTTCACAACATTTTAAAAATGTTGAATAAGAAATTTATATGGTCAAAAAGTCAAGAGAAAAGAGGCTGAATAAATTTTGAAAGGCCAGATATGAACCGTAAGTGGCCATTCGTAGTAACAAAATATATTTTAAAAAATTGCCAAATTTTGAATTCTATTATTATATTAATCTGATCCCCCCAAAGCACTTAAATATAATTCGACACGACATTAGGCGTAAATTATTATTCCAGAACATGCCTTACTTGATAAATTCCATTGAGGTAACCATTTTTTGAATACTAGCCTTTTTTTGCACCTGCAATTTTATATCTTAGAGAAATTATGAAATTTTGCTATTTTTTAAGTATAGGAAAATTTATGTTACTTTTCGTTTCATACAAGGTTGAAAGGTCCAAATGTATCAAGAATAGCTTTCAAATGGTACAATTTTGGCTTCTTAAAATAAAAAATTCTTGTCTCTTCATGAAACGGAACTGATAATTTCAGAATAGTCGAAGGCCACTCAACAACATGATTCATCAAGTTCGTGTAAAATAATTCTTAAAATGGTGTACCTCTTGTATAGCTTTACCATACGAAGCCATTGCAGAAGCTTTATTAGCAGACATAGCTCTTCGTTGAAGTTGCTCAATATCATATCTTAATCGTGACTTCAAGCTTGCAGAAATAGTTTTGGTATCTAGCAATTGGCGCAACGCTGTTGCCGATTTTTCTAACTCTGTCCCGCTAAGTTTGCTTGCTGCCTCCACTTCAGCTTTAAGCTTTAAGCCTTTTTATGTACGTACAAAATATATGTGAAAGAAAAGTCATAATGACAATTAAAAATTTTTTCCTTTATTGGTGTAAATTTCATTACTTGGAGGCATCACATTGCAATATTTTAAAAAATTCAAGGCTAGAAAGAATAATTTGTTGCAGAACCTTTGAAATGATGATGCACAGAAATTGAAAAAATAAACTTAAAATTAGTTGCAACTTTTTATCAGTACTTTATAATTAGTTAACTATAAATTGTCGTGTTTATTGGGCGCATGTAGCACACTTGAGATGAATATGTAGTTAAGTTCGAGAAATCAGTACATCAAATTGGCTATAAATCTATATAAAGAATAAAAAGTTAGCTTTCTGTGCTGTTCAAAAAGTACAAAACCTAACCCTAACCAATTCATAGGTTAACACTACACGAACGAGGGCCTTACTTATTGATCTAGAACGAAATAAACACCTTCTGAATGGGCCATTTTTGCAGGCTGACCAGTAATACCCGTGATTCGTCTCACTCCTTTTGCCACAGCCCCCTCTTCAACTAAAGTGAAATCTATAGATTCGCGTGTGTTTTTAATATGTGTACCCCCACAAAACTCCACTGAAAATTCCAAACCATCGCTAGTATCCGGGGTGCTGAGAAGTACATTTATATCTTTTCCAACGGAAACCACCCGAACAGGGTCCGGATAGGCCTCCCCAAATACAGCCCGAAGTCCATTGATGCTCTTGGCTTGTACTAAGGGAACCACCTGCATGAAGAAATGTTATAGGTTCTTTTATGATGAATCTTAAGTGTAGGGAAAAAACTCACAGAAGAAAGAGAGAGTAATATTAATCGCAAAAAATGAAAAATTCAACTTAAGATTGCTGTAGAGCAATATTTTTAAAATACTTCCTATAGCCATGTATCAATAAAGGCAACTCTGCAATATTATATAGTGAACTAGTCAATATCGTTATGAGCTAACATTTAAGTTTATAATAAATGGCTGGTATTTCATTATCTGCTAATTCAAAAAACACTTTCATTGTGAGCATGCCAGCCTTCACATTACATTCTAGCGTACATATGCACAGGATCTCCTTTGCTAAAGATTTATTTTTTTGAAATTGTAATTAATTTGCATACGAATCTTTGTACAATAACATGCAGACATGTGAATTCCGAAGATACTGCTATACATAATTTCTATAAAAAGTACAATTTTCAACATTTTCGAGTAGTTTTTTTTATGTTAAATATTAAAATAGGGCTACAGTATCCCTATATTCATCAATGTTTACCTCAATAAACATAAAAAATAAAGTAAAAAAATCAAATATACTAAGCTGCTATTTTTGGGCAAATTCGTGAAGATACTTAGGATTTCGCACCTGAGTATAAACGGGAAACTCATTTCGTATTGAGTCCTGTACGATTGCTTCCACTTTCATCAATTCATCGGCTGAAACTGGCTTGGAGTGACTAAAATCGAACCGCAGTCGATCAGCCGAGACAAGCGAGCCTCTTTGAGAAACGCTTTCGCCCAAAACTTTTCGCAATGCATGATTTAAAATGTGAGTCATAGTGTGGTTTGGAGCAATGGCTGAGCGCCGTGAGGCATCCACATGACACTCAACGGTGTCTCCAACCTTTGTTACAATAGAAATTCAATACATTTGCCCATACAATAAACGTCGAAAATGAAGTGGTTGAGTGAAAGTTGTTATAACCAAAAATCTGAAGTTGGACTTGGATGCAATACGACTTTTTCCTTTATTTCAAAGTTATGAGCAAAAAATTGCTAAAATCTAATTTGTTTTATATCAAAAGTGATTTACTGCATATCACAGAACCTCTTTTCCATAATTTGGAAGGGTTGCATATAGAAATCCGAACAAATTTAGAATCGTACTAGCAATAAAATTTTTTGATAAAAACAAATGATAACAGGTAAAAATGCAGATAAAATCAATGTTTAAATTGCTGGTATTTAAAAAGTAAATAATGGTCTATGTGTGAAATGCATGTATTTTAGGAATATTACAGAAGGAGGTCTTATTTGAGACATCGCCTTTTTTCAAATTCGAATACTCTTAACATTGTTGCCTAATACGGACTGTCTATCACATTCTATATAAGATTATAGAGGTCAATGTCTTCATGAAAATGTACCAAATTTGTATACCTTAAATGCTCCATAATTCAATGTACCCAGATGCAAAGAATACCCTCCGAAGCTCTGCACATCATGTACATCAAACTGCCACCCTGCCTCAGACCCGAATAGGATTCCTGCATCCCCCACTTGGCCTCCAGATTCAGCATAAAAGCAAGTATTTTCTAATATTAATCCAATTTCATTTTCCGGTGTTATACTACTAGTATCATCCACAAATCCTGCTGTGGAAAAAATAGCTCGGATACTCGAAGTGGAAGGTATCTTTATATCTTCGTACTTCAACGAGTCATCGGTAGGAGGAATGCCATTTTCGGCCAGCCAAGCCGTTTGTTCAGCTTGTAAAATCAGAGGTTGACTACCACCTACTCGCTGTCTACGAGTTGCTGCTCGAGATCGACTGCAGTAAAATTTATAAAATAATTCAACTTAATTCACTGGACTTTTTAAAACTTGCTAATCAAGCTACTGTTCATCCATCAGTATTTCAAAGTACATTTTCAACCTCAACTACACGCATGAAAAACGTTTGAATAAAATTTTGACTATTAAATACCAAAACACAACTTTTAATTTCAATCTATGGAATTTTTTTAAATATTTATAAACGTATAATTGATCTACATTAGGATTAGAATAACATAAATCACTTTTTCAAAATAATTCTTCAACTTTAGCTGCATTCGTGAAAGTATTTGACCTAATTCTGAAAAATATAGGTACGATTAAAAAATTTCAAATCTTGGAAAAACTATGCATAAAATTGATACTTTCCTGCAATTTCATAAAAGAAACTTTGTTGATTTACTGCTGAAAATGACTAATTTATAGTTAAATCTACAGAAATAGTATGGATCAACACTAGGATTCTATGATGCATCCCAAAACTCTTACATTTTGCAAGCATATTGATAAAGAAAGGTACATGGAATTTTCGACAACTTCAATTTTAAATAGTGAAAAAATTACTGGTGATCTACTGGTCAGAGTAACTCGCTGCAGCAAATGTGATGCCCAATGAAATCATTTGTAAACAAGCCAGAAATAAACAAGTCTATCAACAGATATTCATGAACCAATGAATGAAGAGCAGAAAAGATCGACTAAATTCATATGAATTCAGTCGATTTTGTTTAATGCTAGGTGCTATTGGTTAGGATGGGGTGAATTTGCGCTAATATAGTTTACATCTTATACTGGTTAAGAGGCAGATAAAATAATATGGGTAAACTATTCAAAAAGTCTGCAAGACAAATTACTCGTATTTCTCAATAAATGATATTTCGAAAATTATAGACAGCACTTCAGTCTAAACCCATGTGTGCGAGTGAAACTTTTTGTAGTTCTCAAGTAATAAATTGTTCTTAAAATTCAGTTTAACTAATGCACTACATGGTTCAAGTCTTCTTTTGCAGCTTCTTTAGAGCTGCAGTACTGTTGCTCATTTGTTACATAGTAAAAATTAGGTGTAGCACTCCTCTAATTGTCTTTCAGCACAAAAATATCAATAGCCGATTAGCAGAAATATTCTATTTGAAAATGCTTGAACTTTCATAAAACAAATCAATTTCATACTCAAGCACCATCGGCTTCCCAAAAGTTGCAGGCTTCACTTACTTAAAGTAAATCCAGGTCTTCCCCCTATTTTTTACTACAATACTTCATTAAGATAACAAAATTTGAAATTGGTGCCTTTTAAAAAGCGAGATATGAACAGCATCATTGATATAAAATTAATACCAGCAAACGCAAATCAATTGGAATGAATAAACTAAAAAAGAACAATTTCCAATGTATTTATTGGGTCGTAAATATACTAAAACAGGTAAAATTTATGTACACAAGTGTAAAAATAAAAGCAAATATTAACCTTTTTTGTTGCATCATTTCAGATTCAAATCCCTCCATATCTACATTGAATCCTTTTTCGTTCGCCATTAGCTGTGTTAAATCAACTGGAAATCCCATCGTATCATATAAGAAAAAGGCCTATCAAAGAGCAAAACATAGGAAAAATATTACCAGCCGAACATGTTTAGTGATGAAATCTTAGTATTGATATACATATAAAGCGAATCAATAATTAATTATGTGCATACAAAAAGTATTCCTTCTCAAAGAAATCAGTGCCATATGGTCAATTAAGTACGCATATAGCAATCATAAGTATCAAAAAGTACCATTACATAAAATACGCTTCGAAGGTCCACTAATATAACATCCTAAAATTAATCAAAAACATTATTGTATTCTAAATAAATGGACAACAATTTCACATAAGAATGGCAGCGGTATACAGAGTAAAAGCAAGAGTTTTTATCTGGCCAAATTCAAAATTGGTCAATTAAAGAAGATACTATACCATTTCGGTATTGTAAAGCTGTAATTTTCTATTCTTGTGCATTATAAACTATACTCATAAATCAATTCAGGCTATCGTATAACCATGCGTTTTGAAGAAATACCGTTCTTCTTCGAATACAACCATCAGGCGTCATGAATGAATTGTACCCTACAATTTTCCTATCCACTTAGGGAATATTACTTAAAATGTAATATCAATAGAAATTCAAAATAAATTATTCTGCCAAGCAGCACCATGATTATTAACAAATTGTGACTTCGGATAGTATCATCAAATTTTCGTTTTTAACTCCTATATCGAAATATAATGCATATTTACGTGCTGTATAAATTTTTGTGCTTTTCTACCAGGCACCCCTTAAATTTTTTTTAAATCTCTTTAAACATTCATAAATTTTTATGAAATTTGACCTTTTAATGAATATGAACTTACTATGAGCTAAAAAATCGCTGAGGAATGTCACTATCCTTTCAACTAATCTCTTCATTAGTGAGGTGCAAATTGTTCATAAGCCCCTTTATTAGTGTTACACTAAAATTCCATACCTTTTCTCCTGGAATAATTTTTGATTCTTTCGCATCCAGCTCAGATTGCACTTCGCCAAAGTATTTAATGCCTCGCTGGAGCATTTTACTAAAGCTCTGTTCTTCTTCTGCAACCAAGGCTACTATATTATCCATATGAACTTTCAGCTCGGGAAATGAATCAGAGAAATTCTCGACAACAACTGAATTAATCACAAAAATTATATTTGAAGATAAATAGTAGGTCATATATGCATAAAAGGTATGCTTAAAATATTACAAATTCACTTTCAATAGATATTACCTAAATTAAATAAAAAAGTATCTATCATATCTAAGTTTAACTTCAGATTTTTAGTTATAACAAATTGACTGACAGCTCAAAAATGGAAACGTATTAAAAATATGAAGTACCTGCAATTGAGTTAGTTTATAAATTTATGCAAAATAATATTTTTTTTTATAAATTGCACACATTCCAGCGATATATAACAATCAAGTCGAGTCATTATGAGTCAACTCGACTTAATATAGAGACTTAACCTCGTGCACAAAAAATGACTGTCCCACAAAAACTAAATCGAATTCAATTGACCTGATGAATAATATTAATATAAAAGACTATTTAAAATCAAGCTGGATGAAAATAACCAAAAAATATATAACTTTACCTTATATGTTATTGCAGCCACCTTATTGATGTGACTAACAATTTCAATATTTAGAAAGCATACTGAAATCATTTACTGAATATTTTCAAATAGTCAATTTTTATCTTTTCTTTACTTGAATTACCATCGATAAGATGAATTGATTTGATAAAGCTTTACATGCGCAAAGTTAGATATCAATTTCAACAAAATTAACCTGGGATGAGTTTTTGAAAGAACCCCTCGGGGGCACACAATATTTGCTGCCCGTACCGTACGGCCCTCCTTAAAATACGCCTTAAAACGTAGCCTCGACCCTCATTACTAGGCACAGCCCCATCTGCCAGGGCAAAAGTTAAGGTTCGGGCATGGTCCGCAACCACTCTATATCCAGTATCACGCAAGTCTTTATCTTCGGACCCTAATTTACCCCTGTAGGGCTCTCCTCCAGCCAACTGAACAATAAAATGTAAAAATTTAAGCATGTGTGCAATTTTTGCATTGCACAATAGTCAAATTCGAAAAGATGAACTATAAATGCAAACATGTCGCGATCAATAAATATATTCTATCGATTGATTTCTGATTATTTTTAATAGTAAAATGTTTTTTAGTTTCTTCATGATTTTCTGAAATAATTAATTTCTAACATTGAAGTTTAGGGGGATAGCGCATTTGAGACAATATCCTTCAAAATTGGTTAATACAGCAATAGTACACATTTTTCTACAAAAATATCAAAGTATTTGAAATTTACAAAATATGCCACCTAAATAATATATATATATATATACATATATACATATATCAGTGAATGCAATAGACCTTGTGAATTGCATCAAATAATGGTAAAAACAAGTCAGTGTCATAATTCGATTTCTTGTCCTGAAGAACTGACACTAATCGTTCTAGTCCCATTCCAGTATCAATATGCTTTGCAGGTAAAAGCTTGAGCGACCCATCGGGTTCTCTATTAAACTGAATAAACACTAAATTCCATATTTCTAGAACATTAGGATCATCCATGTTGACTAAATTTGCTGCATCTCTCCCCCCTATTCGATCGAAATGCAACTCGCTACAAGGACCACAAGGTCCGACATCCCCCATCTGAAAGGAACGATTCAAAATTGGCAATCAATTTCACAAATTGATTAAAGTAACAAGTACACTCTGTCAACAACAATAATATACTTAAGAGGGTATTTTGAAGTTTCCTCCAACTTGTTGCCACCCCAATCTTGTTGGAAATCAGGCCATTCACATGCATTTGTGAGCTAATGTATCTAACATCGCTTTAAAAAGGGAATACGGATATCTTCGGTTTGTAAAAGTAATATATCACGCTTAAATCACCATTCTGATGCTACAAAATACTTTTATTCATTTGATCGATGAAGAATGAGATAGCATTGATGTTTCTTACCAAGGTATGCATAATTTTTTATTCCCACTGTAATTGATGATACGTATTATTTAGAACTATAAAAAGGATACAAATATTATAGAGTCAAGAGCATGCTAGACACTAAGCACTGCTGTGAAAGAAAAAAGAGGAAGAGACAGTATTAGGACTTCCCATGTGGTCTCCCACCATAGTACTAACCCGGTTTGATGTAGTTTCACTTCAGTGATCGGACGAAAAGCTGGTGCTGTATGCATGATATGACCGTCTCTGAATACATATTATTAAGTTCTACACTAATATGGCTTCATCCAATTTAAGAATTTTTCAATATTCCAACCTTAAATCTCATACAGAACAATGCAGGGTTGTTGATCGTAACTTCATGAGAAAAAAATTTTGAGTTACCATATTAATTTAAATTAATAAAATCGTAACCTTTTGTACTGTTCTATTTGATGGGACAGCTCTTGTCGACACGTAGCATTAAGAAGTTATGCTGGTTTATTTTACACTTCTTATTCTTTTTCACCCAGTCCACTGACAGATTAGCTGAAATACTGACTGAAAATTCATTCTATTTCTTCTTGTTATAGATAATTAACAAAATATTTAATTATTGCAAAAAATTATACTTTTGAGTAATGAGCCACCAAAAAATTTCTAAATATATTTGAAGTATTAAAAGTTCATTTGTTTATAAGAAACTTCGTTGCACGACAAATCAACATTTTATTTATTCCTGCAGAAAAAAATTTTGAGAGCTCAAAAGCTGTAAAGAAATACGATTGAATTGTAGTATCATTAGAATAACTGAGGTTGCATTACCTGATATGTCCTCTTTGCAGTTTGAATCGCAAACACGTTATTAAATTATCAGAAGATTACTGTTAAGTGTGAGTGGCCCGCTAAGTCAGTATAATATACATTGAAAATATATTTAAAAAATTTAAAATTATTCTTCTAAAATTTATGTTTGAAACATGTGAATTGTAAAGTCAAATTAATTACTTTTATACTCATTGTGAAAACAATTTCTTGCGTTGGCACTACAGTCACCATCAATGAATTTATTCTGTAATACAACAAATATTTATATAACTTACCTCCCAGAAGTTGGCTTTTTTATCAAAAGGCAACACTCTCTCCTCAGGCAAATAACGAAGCCAAAAGTCTCTAGCATCGGTATCAGCTGGAAGACCCATAATTTCATCGCCCCCGAAGTAAGTGGCGTACAAGCGATCTGGCGGCAACATATAAACCCGCGTCAGTATATCCCATGCCCAATCAATTGCTTCACTTTTGAAGTAATCACCAAATGACCATGTTCCTAACATTTCAAAAAAAGTATGATGGTATGTATCACGTCCAACATCTTCGAGATCATTGTGCTTGCCGCCAGCTCGAATACATTTTTGACTGTTGACTGCTCTCGATAAAGCTGAGAGAGGACTTCGAGGGTCTGCTTGACCTAGAAAAATTGGTTTAAATTGGTTCATGCCCGCATTTGCGAAAAGAAGTGTAGGATCATCGTGAGGTACCACTGCAGACGAAGGATAAAACGTGTGAGATCTCTCATTCACAAAATAGTTAATAAATGTGTCCCGGACACGATTTCCACTCCATTCGTCCAGGGAGCTAGCTGATGTTAGTCTATGGTTCCGTTTTCGAAACTTATTACGTTCACATCGAAATAATTTTGTAGACGTTCTGCCACTTTGTATGCTTAACTTTTGAAAAGTGTTTGTACTATGAAAGGCAAGTGCTGATTGGGAAATACGAGCAAATTGAAGAAACATGAGAAATAATGTACTTCTATCCATGAAGATTAGCATTGGATGCATTAGGTGCAATGTGTTGATATTTGTATGTTTATTTATGCACCTTCATGACGCAGTACTTGTGATTTCAAATTTGATTCATTATTACAAGTAATTTTGTAAAACAAATGTCTCGAAAATAATTTTCAAGAGATCTGAACAGATCCCCATAACTAGAGAACCGAAACTGAATCCTTAACCATTTCAAAATATCCTGGACGGATATGAATCGAATCCTGAAAAATTTCGTCCATGAAAAATGCACAAAAAGAATTGAATCCTGGACTCGTAAATAATGTTCTAGACAAAGCCAGATTTGTATTCTATTTAATGATAAAAATTTATAAAAATAGAAAAAAATAATTAAAAGAATATATCAAAAACAATTTACGAGATCATAGGATAAAATTATTTTGAAAGCCAACACAAGTTTGAATAAAGTTAAATAAAAGTTACTCAAAATTGACATCATACATTTCTCATTGCACTTACCCATCTTGGTTTCTTTATCAGTTTTTTCAATCCCTGCGCATTTATTTTATTGCATACATTATACTTCTTGTGTACATTAACAATCCAATGATTACAGGTTTATCTTACTCACTTCTCATCTCATAATTATTCTTTTCAGCTCATTTTACCATCTCTGATTTTTGACCTAGGATTAAGGTTCTAAAATTTAAAAAAAATAAAATCAAAAAAGTATGCAAACTTATACAAAAAAAAGAAATCTGGATTAAACAGATCTCATTGCAAATCCAGCTAAAACATTCAGATTTAAATCCAGAATCATTTTACAAATGAATCCCTACAGGGTCCAAAAGTTTTGTTCGGCCTAGAACAGTAAATTTGCATTAGAAGCCATGCAGTAGCATTCCAATAACAGTAATGCCAAAGTACCCAAAAATATGAACATTTCAGGAATGTCCATAATATTTTGTGCCTAGTATCATGACCAGCCATGTCTAGCCATTTGCACATAATAGTATCACCCAACTTAAGGCCATCTTATATAAAACTTGCATCCAGTAGTATTGGCTGATATACTTTCTGGATGACTCAACTGAATATAGTATTTTTCACTAATATAGAAATTGTTAAGATAAAAGAGAGATGGAATAGTGACATAATATATATACCAAAGAAGGGGGGTAAGGACCAATGTCCGGCAGAGTGCAGACAGCAAACAAAAAGATTTAATAAAATGTAAAAAGTTTTATTAAACTTGAGAAGAGTGAACATAAACACAAGACTGAACAAATAAACATGTTCCCGCTAGCTCCTGCAGTGTACTCTCTTGAAGTGCCCTTGAAATTGGCTCTCCGGTGAATCTCGCTGCATCTTTTACTTCATAAGTAAATGCAATAGTTTTCACAAGTAAACTTATGATGATTCTAGAATTATTTCAGTAACGCTTAGATATTATCTTTGACAGAAATAAAGTGGAGTAAAGCAGAGTAACTGACAGTAAAGCCAAGTCAAGCAAAAATATAGTTTTCATGATGATTCTGGAATAATATGCAACCAGTTGAAATGAAGTCTGCAGTAGAACTGAAGATACTAAATAAGTCTTATGAGAAAACATAATATATATAGGACTAGCTTTTCATCGGTTGAACTGGATGTATATCTATTTGGAAAATGATCAAAGAGATTTCCAATTATTCATAATAAAGATGGTACGTGGCATATTGCAAAGGTTTAGAACAAAAGAATCCATTATGGATTATAACAAAGGTGTTGACATGAAGAATTTGTTATTCAGATGCAATTGAAATAATAGGTGCAATGAGGTAAAAGAGGCAAAAAGGTGAGAAAAGGTATATGTAAAATATAGGCAAACATTGGCAAGTATTGGCAAACATTGATGAATATATTTAAGCAATTATGCCATTACAATTTAAAGAGGCAGCAGAATTGGCAAGTATCCTGATAAAAATATGGTTTAAAACTTAGATAACAAAAGAAAAACATTTTTTCATTATAAGATGTACATACTGGTTGACCAAATGCAGTTGATGGTGCAGCAAATGGTGCTCAAGTGAGCCTAATCTAGAGATAGTAAAGCAGGGGAAGCTAATCTCTAATTAACCATAGGTAAAATTTTAAGTCCAACTACAAGAAAAAAAAGAAATGGCATGAAAAAAAATATTTTTAATAAAATAGTTGAAAAAAAGAAATAAAAAAATAGCAACTATTAAAAGTTACACAACAGGTTTAAGGCATCAAACACACAGTACAGTGATCAAAGAAAGAAAGAGATCACGTAAGATAAAGGTGGTAATGCAGCTATTGGCAATGAAAAACACAGTGCCATAAAATGCTATGAGAAAGAAAATTGAAAAGAAAGTGCCGAGTGTTTTATATTACTTTTAAAAATGTAAAAAAAAATGGTACTGAAAAAAGTAACTATGTCAAGAAGCCAAGATACTAGTAGAGTGAAGTTGGAAGTGTAAGGATCTAATTTCCAAATTTCACGTATATAATCAGCAACATAAGGTAATGCAAAAACACAAGAGAGATACACGCTTAATTTAGTATATTAGAACCTACTTCATGTGTTGCCAAGAATGAATCTCGCAATACATCACAAAAGATATAATGAGCACAATTCTTTGAAAGAATCGTAAACGAATCAACATTTTATGACAAAATAATCACGGTTCAATAGCGAATCACACGGCAACATATTAAATCCTGACAGGAAGGCATAAAAAAATAGTTGAAAGAAAGGATTATATTATGAACAAAAAAATAGTGATGACTCAACCACTAGAAAACTTAGTTCTATTGAAATATTAATACATAATAAAATTTAAAAAAATTATGAATGACATAAAAGTTGACTGAAAAACCAAAGCTTGGAGAAGAAATTGTGTACAATGAAAATGAAAGTAGATCTTTAACATTTTAGTGATTTTTGTTAAATTCCACTAAAAATTGTGCATCATTTTTGGAATAAGAGTTGAGCAAATAATGCTACAGTATATTGTATGCATGGAACATATGTTAAGGAGCCAAACATATTGCCCAATTCAAAGTAATCTAAAGCAATTTTGAGTAAGTGAGGATCACTCATATTTTAGCAACTACACAGTTGATGTTGTAAAGATTACTCTTTGCAAAATTACAGCATAAAAATATAACCAATGCATGTAAAGCATCTGTCCTTTAAATTCATATTGTATTTTTCTGTCAATAAATTTTTAGCTGTAGAGCTCATCTATAGATTTGTGCAGGTGTTGTTCGTAGCGACAGTGTCAAGACATGTTAAAGGTGCTGTCATTACTGGTACAGTTAAAGGTGGCAGTGCGCTATAGCTTGATATTGGAGTTATATTTTAAAGCTTGTTCAGCTGGATTTATTCCTCAGCAGATATGCTGCAGTTGATGATACTGATGTGCATTGACCAGAACTATTACATCAGAAAAAACCACAGAATGGAAATGTTAGCCATTTGGTCATTTTGTAGATATGTCAAAGAAGATTTACTCTTTTTATTCCCTATTTCCCTTTGCTGAGTACAATAAAGAATGGAGTGTACCAATGCTATTAAACTGCCCTGGCACTCTCAATTATTGAATTTACATTCTAGCCTCCTTTCTTTTGCAAAAGGTATTTAGTTTGTATACCTCAAATAGAACGCTACAAATTGTAGTTCATTTTTAAAAAGAAGGCTAAAAAATGATAATCAAAAGCATAAAGTAAAGTAATGAGAAACAGTTAAGTTTTCAATACATTTGCAAGAGTCAAGGCAGAACCAGAATATGCCAGAATGCCTTAAAAC
>JAULBW010002004.1:10325-25938 GCA_032358265.1 Vaucheria bursata | reverse complement strand
TCTTGTGTTTATGTTCACTCTTCTAAGTTTAATAAAACTTTTATATCTTTATTAAATCTTTTCTTTGCTTTTGCTGTCTGTCTGTCCTCTGCCGTACATCGGACTACACCCACCTTAGGTACCTACTAATATTTTATATTATTGTATCGTCTCCTTCATCCTTCCAACACATACAGTGTGCTACTGCCTTTTCAAATTCAGTTCTATTTACAAGATAGTTTTTTTTCAGTAGACTATTTTTCACATAGAAGATAATGATTTGGCACAGATGAATCATAACTATTTGTCAAGTGAACAATTGAACAATAAAACAAAGAAGCACTATTTTCATAAATAAAAGTGGCAACGCATCAAGTGGGATTGATCATATTCAACATAATTCATAACAAGAGCAACTGATAGTACAAATGAGTGCAAATAATAAAATTTTTATTAGATAAAATGGCTCAGCTATATATCATAAATTATCGATTACAGAAAATAACAATTATTCTACAATACTGATTTTTTTTGCTACCTGCGTAATTTAGACCAATACTAGAAATCTATTGAGCTGCATAACTCAACAGGCCGCAGACCTTTCTATTGTTAAGAGACGTATAATAATTTAACATGCGGCCAACATTCCTTTTTTCAAAAACAGTAGGCACAATCTGTGGTAAAGTGAATGAAAATGTGCAGGAATACCAAGAGTCTGGCTAACTACTTGAACTTTAAAAAAGAGCATCTGTGCACCACTAAGCCTTAAACTCCTGAGTATACTGAGATCACATCTTGTTAACAGCACGTACCGCTTAAAATTGACAGTATTTAAAGAAATGTAACGAATGGTATTTCATTAATCTTGAAATCTTATTTTGTGTCATTCTCATTGACCTCTACTTGCTTCATATCTTTATCAACTTTATGTATTGTTTAATGAAACAAATTCCGTAGTGTAACATCAATTGACAGTTATATTAAGCCAGTTTTTTTCTTTTGTAGGATATTTAGGATCATGTTTAAATTTCATCGCTTATTAAGATGTTTGGTTGTTTTTTCCTACTTTGTATCATGTATATTGTTTTCTGTGCACTAAATTTTTGCAGTGCCATTGTGTGAACAGTCTTAAACCTGCATTTCGCAGGGTTGTATAACGAAACTGTATCAGGACTATATCAGTTAATCAACTAGGTTAATTGTCTCACTGTAATTCGACAGGAAGAGTTAATCCTAGAAAGGAAAAACTTTTGAATCGGTTTTTTTATTTCTTCGCTGATATTCTTTAAACGATAGATTATGATGTTCGATAGTCACCTAAATATAGAGACTTGAAGGGTAAAAACAAAAAGAGAGTCCTAGATGAACTTAAACATTTGCATAAAATACAAATAATGAGCCTCGGACAAGCAACAGCCTAGACGCATTCTAGCCACAGAGCTACTAGGTTCTATTCTACTTTAGCCGGAATTATTTTTGATAAAAAACGAAAAATTGAAACTTTACCTGCTTGAAACTTCTCGCACCATAAACCGTAATATAATTGTCAAAATTTGGAATCAAATATATGCAGTAAAGGATTTGGTCTCGATAAGGACAGGGCAGTTATCATAAGAATGCAATAAAAAAATATATTGTAATTTGATTGAAACACGCATATTCACTCCAGGGACATCAAAATAGAATGTATGCTTATTTAACATCTAAAAGCTTACTAATTCATTTTAAAATCGAAGTTACATTATAAAATATGCACAAAAATTCAGGATAATCTTCTTCTAGTCAACAATGAATGCAGAAATTAAGCAGAAGAAAATCAATTTGGAAAACATGCAGATCATAGTCTTCCGAGTTAAAATGCAAAATCAAGTTTGCCCAGAATATAATCTTGTCCTTCCATGGATACATAGAATGATAAATATCGAGAGAGTTTAATAACACTCTAGTCGATGTCTGAGTCAATCCTTGTGATTGGTGCGACTACTCTTGGTGGTTCAACTGCCGAAATAGGCTGTACAGAAGGTGGAGTATAAGCAGCAAACACTGGGGGTGGAATTTGCGGTTCTTCAGTTTGAGAGGTTCCCTAAAAATTTGAAGAAATTTTAGCAAATTATTTTCGAAAAATGTGAAACGACGTCATTTTCAACATGATTTTTCAATTTATTGCTGCATAAAACGATTTATTTGTATTTGGAGGAATGTATGAAGATTACCATGTCTTAGAGAAAACTGATTTCATAACCATTTCAAGTGAACCAAAGTTACAGAGGTAAAAGTAGTGGTAGGAGACGTTATATAGTCCATCTAAATTTTAAATGACAAAGAATATAATGTAGTCTAAGTAAATAATAATAGTATGTATAATAACATACGTAAGTTCCATAGACGGGGCGAACTTGTCCTGAGCTTACTTGAGTCTCTGTGGACACTTGTGGCTGCTCCTCATCCAAATTCAAATCATCAATATTCCCTCTATAAAGGAAAGATATTTAAAATATACAGCATGCCCAATCCACTAAAAAAGCAAAGATTATCATTACTCTTTAACCTTATTATACCTAATATTGACCTAAATGGATTAAAATAATACGATTTCAAGATATCTGGGCCGAATTAGAACTTGTGAAATACCACCATGCATTTGGTACCATTCAAGAATATCCACATTAATATATATCCTCATATTTGTATCTCTATTAGTGCAATAAAATTTGAAAGAGTTGATATTGTTCCTATTGATCAGCGATAAGAGCCTTTCACTAAAAAGATTCTTATTTGAACAATTAAATACTGGGGCATTCTACATTGTAGCATAATTTAGAGTTCAGTACACATCTGACCCGACAAAAAGTGATGAATATGTTCGTTACCTTGCACAGCAAATGAAACAAGACATGCAGCATACAAGACATCCCGATGCAACAAAGAGTGGCAAAAAAATATAAAATGTACTAAAATCAGCACCTGCTATTCGAGCCACTAAAAAATAAAAAATAATTAACTTTATTATTATTCTACAATATTTTCATACTATTCTGAAAACAAGGTAATCTAAATCATAAATATTAAGTTTTAATCAAGAAATTTTTTATTTGGAACAATATATATGTATATATTACAAAACTAAAAAAACATAAACGTACAAAAATATCGTCGAATAGCAGATTTTATATAGTACCAATGTACCTAGGAAAAAAGTTAAATCATAAAATACTTATTACTTGCAATTTTTATCTCTATACGATGACTTTAAACAAGCAATTATAATAAGCCAATCATCACTGAAAAATTACCAGCCAAAAGAACTATAAACAGCATTACACTGCCAAAAAACATTCCAGTCTTGGCTTGTGCAGACATCTGTTTTCCAACTTCAACCTAAAAAGAATTGAAATATTATTACATGAGTCTATAGATACAGCCATCTTTGGATATAAGAAATTTGCTTTTATTGAATAATCACTTACAATAAACAAAATGCCATATTATATCTAAGTTTAGCCTCAAATTTTTAAACACAACGAATTTATGGTTCTAACATATCCAGCTTATCACGAATACAATCGATCATTTATGAATGATTTTAAAGGAACTGAGCCACTAAACCATTGCATTCTCAACTACAAGGAAATTGAGCATAAGAATAATATGCGATAGAATGTTTTGTTTCACCTTCATAGCATCTTCAGCAGAAAAATGATCCGGATCTCCTGAAATGCTAGAGAGAATCGCTTTTGACTGCAATTCAAAAATGTTTTGAAACTAAATCATGCAAATAATTTTTGGCAATATTTCATCAAACTCTTTCCCTCATGTTAAGCAACCATAAAATACAACATTAGTATAAAGGATGACATTCAAATACTTAAGACTTCAATTTCTTCCGCTTAGAATAGCATAATGATTCACATTTCAAACGTTCTTTCGGTGAAAATTTAACATAACGTTTGAACTCCTGTAAAACTTTTACTATTGCACAATATAAAGCTACATAGAAGTCCATATAAACACTTTACAAAGCTGAACATGAAAAATATCATTGGAAATCACGTAGAGCACATTATTTAACCAAATTTTAACCTTTTCATATCTGACAAGATGGAAGTAAGTCAGTTTTAATTTAAAATTTAAAAATAAATTGCGGGTAGGTCTTACCATAAAATATTTTAAATTCGTTAAAAAACTCAAAAACAAATAGATATAAATAGTTTTAGATAGACAAATATCTTACTTGTAGCCAATGACTTATATGTATCCAGAAAGTTATTGCGAAATACAAATAAACAGGCCAAAACACAGCCCACCAATCCCAGTCAATGACATTGTCAATTTGAAGTAATATCATAACGAGTTGAACCAAGTACATGATATTCGAACGCAGATTGTCTCTACAATTACAAGCAAATTAATTAAAATCTTACAAATAAATCAATAATACAAAAAATTACATATCATATTAAATGAATAATGCTCACTAATTCAATCAATTTATGAACATATATATAGATAAAAATTATATTTAACTGGTACAATAAAATTAGGTCAACTGTGAAATACCTTGCTTTATTTCTACTGGCCAATATTGCCATTCGCTTCAAATTGCTCTCACTTGAACTCCCTTCCTCAAGTATATTCTAGTGCATTACAATGAATATATATCAAATAAATAAAGTTTTGATTTAAATTAAAACACAATAAACACAATAATTTTTACTCCCCACAATTTACATTAGAAATTTTTTATATTTCCTGTTTTAATAGATAAACTTTGTAGCAAATTAAAATGATGGCATCCAATCATATTGCCCTGGCTTCTGGAACAAATATATTGCATACTACAAAAATGTACAATTTTAATGAGAATTATGCAAATTTGTATGTAATTTATCAGAGATATCAAAAAGGAAAATATCGAACTGACCTCATCTTCAAGTTTAGGAATAGGCTGAATAGCAGCCAAAAAAGAAGAAAATAAGTTTATGCTGAGATAAAATAACAAAGGAACCAGTACATATGCCCAATACCAGCTGCAAATACAAAAATAAATGTAAGTATACAAAATTAAAAGCAATACTTTTTTAATGCATGCATCTCAGAAATACTAGATAATACTTCAAGATAATTTCTAAACTATTCTATGTGAATTTCTCAGAATCAGCAAGACAAAAGAAAATAATTTTTACAATGCCAAAATAAAAAATGCATTCAAAATTCAGAAATATAAGTTGCAAAAATTATACTTCTTAGTAACTGAAAACGCATGATTTTAATTTTAATGTACTAGTTAATTTATATGAGAATGCTTTTACCTTATTGTATCATCTAACCGCAAAGTCAAAAATATCTGTTGAACTATGAAAATGCACCACTTAATTAAATTAACAACACGCGGCAATAGAGGTGCTGGGTCCACCCAGCCTTCTTCCAATCCTTCAGGAGGCTTTATCTGTGTTTGATATATACGTTGTAGTTAATCATTAGAATTATAAACATGGCAGTAATACCAATGAAATTTACATTAATAAAACTATGATACATATCCTTTAAAATCTATACTAAAATGGACTTTGTTATTTTCGCATTTTTTTTGTCATTTACTGTAGTATGTGAAGGATTTTTTAATGATTTTAATTGCCCTTCTGATTTCAATCTGATACTGACTTGAGTTGATGTTGAAGTACATGATTAGAACAAAATAATGAATATATCACTTTTATAAATTGGTTTGATAGTATAAGAATTTACTAAAAAAAGAAAATCTTATGCATTCGAATTAAAATTGTATTATCTAAAACCCGCAAAAAACTTGTAATCTTCGATCTAAGAGATATATTGAATCGGTAATAGCTGTAAACATAGAAAAAATTATGCATCATGTCAGCTTCAACAGTAATTTGAGGTCAGACATTATCTGCGCATTCGTGATTTCAATTCTGATTTTCTAATCTCTGCAGTATTTTCGATGAATCATTAACTTGAATTCGTATAGGCTCATTGTGATTTTAAATATCTCAACAAGTTTATCACTGTCTCATTGAAGATTGAAATAAATTATGTAATATATGGTTAAATAAAATTTAAGTTGAATTGAATCTATTGATGATATGCTTAAAAATTCCTGGGACCATTTTGATTAGATTCATAATCTAAATTGTAAGAAAAAACTTACATCACTTCTCGGGGATAAGATTTCAATACAAATAAATTCAATCATTCTTAGAGTTAATGAAGTCTCAAGCAATATAGTAGTAATCTGACCTTGCCCAATGCTACCAAGTAACCGAAGTAGTATAATGCAAGAGCATCATATATCCAAAATGGAGTCCAGATAATAGTCCATCTAAGAAATATTATGACAGTAAAAAATTAAACTTATTCAATTGAAAAAGAGAAACAAAACTTCACATTCTAAAAGTCCATATAAAAATGGCAGCATCTATATGACCTGGATGTTAGCTCGCCATTCAATTTAGCGCATAGTAATATAGGGAATAACAGCATAGCACCGACGAATAGAAGGACAAACATAATAAGCTTAAGTCGCTCTCGATTTTTCATGTTGAGGAAATTATTCATAACCTGAAACAAATAAAGTTTGCAGCGTAATCATAGCATCAAGTTTGTAATTATTGCACCAGCACTAAAGTGCAATCATGGGTACTGCTATATAAAGTAAAGAAGTATTGTTAAAAATTTTAGCCTACAAAATATGAATCTTTGTTTAACTTATTTCAAACGCAGTATGTATGAAAGTGTTAAAAAAATATATCGATTTGAGTGATATCGATATTTAATTAACATTGCGAATGTAAAAGTGATAAATAAAATTTCGTATTTGAGATATTAGCTTGACCACTTTTGCAAATACCATCAAGTAAGAATGGTAGCATTCTATAATTTAATTAACTTGACTCTTCTACATTCTAATATGAACGAGATATAAAACTCTAAATTCGACTGATCTCAATGAAAACAGTGAAGTCTACAATCAACAGGTAAGATGAAATGGTTGCGTGATATTGTTTCAATATAACAGCTATGCTGGAAGAACTTTTAAACATTTACAAAGGATTAAATTTATTTATGGCACTCAACCAGCACCAAACACTTCGTACCGAAAGCCTTTAATGTGAGGAATATTGGACAACAATAGTTGCACTAAAACAGATAACTGCAGCGCAACGAGGGAGAAGTCACAAGGAGGCTGATGTTTGAGTAGATTGGAACAAAGAAAAAACTAGCTGCATATGATGCAAATGGCATTATAATAAAATACCTTATCAGGACTGATATTACTCGGATCTTCTATCATTTTCATTCCTGTTTCTCCTAACTGATCATATAGCTCTCGTTTTTGAGGATCTGCCAGCACCTCTCCAGCTCGTTGGATAGTTTGTAAACGAAATCTATGTTCATCTGTGATCTAAATTAACATAAATTTTTGTATATAAGCAAGATTAAAAATTTAAGGACAAAAACTGAAAACAAATCATCGTACATATGGATATAAACATAGAAATATCGTGATACAGTAATGATTTATATTAAGCTTGAAAATCAGATTAATACATTGTTCTAAAGACCCAGTAGCAACATGTAGGCATTAAAAAATTCTTTAGTAAGCTTGTGACTAGTCTAAGTTTTTGTTTGGATATGAGTAGGGGTTGTTCTAGCGATTACTGATTCCTAATTTAGAATTTCGTAAAATAAATGACAAGTTTTTACTGATATGATATTAATGATATATTCCAAATAGCAATAAATTCAAAGATAATAAATTAACTACTTGACCAAGCCCTAGAGCACTAACACTGATTCATTTTCCTAGTAAAATGATTTCAAAACTACATCGGTTGAATTCTTTTGTTATACTATATGTTGCAAATGTTTTATATTGTTTAAAATTAAAATACACGAAAATTGTTCACTGATAGCACCAAAAATAAATATTAGCGATGGCCTAATTGACTGTTAGAATAATTACGGATGAAAATATTTCATGACTAGGTGTCATACAAGCATTGCTGATGCAATATGATTTACCTCGATTCCTCGTTGCCGAAGTTTATCAGGATGAACTTCTAAGCACTTGTTTCGATATGCACGTTTAATTTCCGACGTTTCAGCTCTTCGACTAACTCTATAGGTATCCCCGAAAAAAATTTATCATGAACAATACTATTACTTAAATATGCTTCTCAACCAAAAATACGAACGAATTTAGAGTGCTTTAAACAGCTTCCGAAATTTTTGCTATTGGAGTTAATCTTTAAGTTCTTATTGAAAAAAATTTTAGAACTCATTGAAAAAACGAAAAACATTCCGGCGCTTCGCGATAAAACATAGTAATCTTAGCAAATTTAAATTTAACATGACTTACCCAAGCACTTCGTAGAACTCATTTCGATCAGGTCCTACCAATAGGCCTTTACAGCACCAGAGAGCTAGGCGATTTGACATTTCAGATAACCGCCTGTATTAGATTTCAAATTTCCATTCCACAGCTTAAATCCAATTAGCGTTTACTTCACTCCAAAAGCACTAAGTATATCTCTCGACTAAATAATTAAATTTCTTGCAAGTTTCATTTGTTATTCATAGTCAACCATTGTAAAGAAAATTCGGTTGGTAGTTTATAACGTAGTCACATTAAATAGACGTAGGTTACTTGCATAGAACTAACTGCCCCCCCATCTAGACCAGTAATAGTCTCGTTAATTAATAATTAGGCGGATAGTTGGGAATTTAATACAAGGGCAACTGGTAACAATGGTAGCAATTGGTAAATCATTAATATAGGGATAACTGATACTAAGATCACTATTCAAGCTCTAATAAGTGTGCAAACCGGTATCTTAGTATTGATGCTGCTTCTATTATAACTTAACTTTTAGGTTCTCAATATCTTGGAGCTGATACTAAATCTGCAACACTATGTGTTATGCCTATTTTTGACAGATCAATACAAACTTTTACGTACATAAGAAAAGAAAATGTATAAAAATTGTAAGATATGGGCAAGTTTGTAAATTTGTAGAGTCTACAAGAATGAGGAAACTTGTAGAAGACGAGAGATCTTATCTTCAATATTTTTTATTTAGCATGCTAAGCAAAATTATATATTCTAATTATTTTTTTTGTTTCTAATCATATGCTGATTTATGATGGATTTTTTTCCTTACTAGTCAACTCCAAGAATATTATGCTTCAGATGTGAACTATTCAATATGAGGCTGGTATAAATAACTGATTTTTTACCATTAGGGTAACTGACTATGAAATAGTTTATTTATTGAAATCAGTAGCTTCTTGATAATACTTGTATTACTATCTGGAGCCTGGTATCAAGAGCAATGCTGGTATCTACCAATATGTGCACAAACCACAGCTTTGCTATTAATGTCTAGTTTAGTGTTATTAAGAGACAAAGCACTTTGTTTAAAAGCTCTTGCATTTACCATTCTTTATTTCAGTCTGCACTTGTTTTTGTATTCATTCCAAATGAAGCTCATGATTTAAGGAAAAATTAACGATATTGAACTTTTAAATACTAACTCAAGGCTAAAGAGTTGAGCTTAAGAGTAATCATGCCATGTGCTCATGAATATTGGTTAGTGTATGGCTAGTAAATCCAAATTACAAGAACTAATCATGTCTCTTGAACAATGCTACTTTCAATAAATTTTTAACTATTTCTTATGAAGAGAGTAGATAATCTGGTAGCACTTTTCTTACAGAATTCCTTAAAGGACACTTATTATCATTCAAGATACTGAGATATTTTATGGAATGCTATCATGTGCAAATGTGATATATCCTTGCAAGATACAAAAGGTGCAATGTTGTGAAGAGATGCCTCTAATGTGCCAGACTGATCAACAATTTGATTTGTGCGTCCACTCCACAATCTCTTTCAGTGAATTAGTTGCTTTCCATTATGCATCTGTAAGAATATCTTATGTTGACATCAGGAGTAGTACATTGCACCTCTATGAGGACTGCGCCCAAACTGGTTGAGAAGTACTGCAAGAAAAAGCAAGAAAAATAATACAACAGTATATTAACTCATCTCACAAGCATTGCGAAAAGTGACCTTTGCAACGCAAACATTTCATATTGACTCAAAGCTGGAAACCGAGTCACTCGGTTAGTACCGAGTCCTCGCCCCATAATAATTGAATCCGATCCGTAAAGGTACAGTTTATGACAACCTCTGACAGACAAAAACGATTTATTTCATTCGTTTCTCCAATGCTCAAACAGTTATTGGTCAAGTGGAGTTTATACTACCATCTTCAATGATGCAGCCCATGCGTTAGGTCCTGATGCCGACTAACGAGAAAGATTTTTTTCTGTGTGCCAGGCACTGATGGCAGAACTTACACAACGGCCATACCCTGGTGGTAGAACTTACACAGTAGCCATACCCTGACACTTGGAGCACAATGAGATTTTGCCTCCTCATAGCTGTTATACTAAACTAACTTTCTAGTACATTAACATCTGCTAATAATTTGGTAAAACTAACACCAGAATCAGTTTTATAGGTGTCTTTACTTAAAAATACACAGATTAAGTATTCTTTTCCATTGTTATTTTACTTAAATTGTTTACAACGCATAAGTATAAATATTTCCAGCAAAATCGAAGATTTTAAAGAGTAGTTATGGGATCCTCAATGCCCAGATGTACGTTTCATTAATTGGAGCACATTTTCTCATCCTAGCCCATTATATTAACTAAGATAAAATTAAGAAATATTAGATGAGAACCATGATATTGGGTAGCATATTTGAGCATCTTGCTCTTGTTAAAAACTCCATTATTCAAGTATCAAAGTTTTATATAAGTATATACTATTCCAAATTTTTTACTGGATTTTGAAGCGTATTTACTGCACTAGTTAGTTAAAAAACTCTAATTTTCATGTTTATCTATGTATTTCTATCAAAATAGATAAATAACTGATATTTCCCAAATTTACTTTATTTGTAATTTAAAAATATGTTACTATTTATATTACATGTTTTCGAGTGCACACATCATAAACAATGTACACAATAAATCGAGAATGTCAATCAATTATTTAAACTCTGACCAATGAGAGAAAGAAATTGAATGTTTAAGGCAAGGTTAAACGTAGCAAAACTAAAATCAAAATGAAAAATTGATACTCCATAGGAATGACCGTTTAACACATTTATCCTATCAAAACCTTAGCAAGCGAATCCAACCGATAGTTAGACACTCATGGAAATGCTTAGATTTTTTTCTACTTTCATTTTCTAGCAGAGGCTGCGTAGAATCATGATATACATATATATCGTACAATGCAGCTACTTTCCCCAATTTTTATTGTAAGCCCCTCCCCATTGTTATCACCATTACCCACACTTGACACAAGAACTAAAAATTGGCAAACTGCAAAGAATATACTAGACCGTACTACGATGATACAGGGATCGAACAAAATCAACCACGCATCAGCAGAACCTTCATGCATAGTTACAAATAGCCAAGCTAAAATTTACGAGAAAAATCCATTACGGATTTGCAGCTGCACTTCCATTATGGGTGGATTCCTTTATGCCAGGTGGTAGTTCCATATCCGATTCTTCCACAGAACACGTGCATTTACCTAGGGCGACACATATATCACCGGAGCAGCCGTGAATGAAACCACGACAACACATGCAGTGACGTGCACTTGGAAACCAAGTGTCCATCAATTCTTGTTCAGCTTCGCCAGCAGCATCACTATTCGCACCACAACTTACCGTCGAAGAAGTGCTTAAGGCGCTGAAACTTCTCACGAGTCCATTGATGGGATTATTCATTGCCCCACCTGAGTCGACTCGACGACCATTCGGATGTAAGAAGTAACAGTCTGGACGGCGACATTCCCAACCAAATCGACATGCTCGCTGCCCTTCGCAGTTTCCTAGGTAAATTATAAAATTTTGATAAAAAACATCGATCCAAAACAAATAAAAGTATCACATTCTAAGAAAGTTAAGAATTCTGTGGATCGATTAAAAAAAGTTGCAATAATAAATCCTACCGGAGTAGACACCTGTTATTGGCATGGCGTGTGAAATATTTACTCCATCGTGCGGCCCTGGCAAGCACATCACAATTGGGCTGCTTCCATCAATCATTCGACCGTTAGGATGAGCAAAATAACAATCCAAACGAGAGCAAGTCGTATCAAACCTACAAATGGGTGTCATTCGTTGAGCCTGCATGGTTATCAGAGCAGTCGGACTAATGTTCTAAACAATATGATCGATAATCAAATCCAGCCGGAGATTTTTATACAGATTACAATGAACTTTATTGCTTTCGTAATATTCGAATGGATAACGATACAAGTGTCGAAGTGTAAGGCTAGATGAGGCGCTACGTGGCTATACTGAAACGCACCACCTATTTCTGATTGAATATATTTACCCGAACTATAAAATATATTTACCCGAACTGTGAATGTATTTCATGAAATGTACAAGTAATCTGGAACCGAGTAGTGCAGCAACCGAACCAAGAAGAAACAAAATAAGTTGAAGAAAATAGAAACCGAATTAGAACCAAACTAAGCATTGAGCAGGAATTGAACTGCAGGGACCGAATTAAGCTGTACCAAACCGAGCAGGAATTGGATTTGGACTCTTAAAACTGTATTTCCTTATGGCATGCATCCATATGAAGCCTTAAAAAAGTAAAAACTGTCTATGATTACATGCAAGTCTCTCAAGCTGAACCATAGTTGAGCACTAAAATGCTTGAAAAACCTGTCAAATAAAAAGAAGCAACATGCAAATAAACAAGACAATAAAAACAAACTAAGAAAAATAGTACAGTAATTGTGTATTTGATGTGTACGTGAAGGGAGCTTCTCTGAAACTAACGACGATACTCTGCACAGTAGCAGGGTAATTGTGATGAAAACAGAGAAGAGTGAGAGATGTTTTTAATGAGTAAATGTTGAGCACGGATTGGCCAGATATTTAATTATGGGGTTACTCCGCCAGGCGTTTGTCGGAGATGTCGGTTTGGGAAACACCAAGAAAATACTTTATGGAATAACGAAAGATGGTGTAGACGTTAAAGACATGGATATTGTTGGAAGGATATTTTTGCATGTAGGATTACAGATAAGGAGTGTACTCCTATATCGTGGCAAAACCAAAGGGCTAGTGACTCTAATATCCAGCAAATTATTTTTTGAATATTTTTGGTTTTTATTACTCTTCTAGCACTTAGTTTTTGTTGTACATCTCTTCCATGGTAACTTGTAGTATTTAGTCAGATATAGATACAAAATCAATGTCTCATATTTGTATATTCTTTTGAAAATAGCTATTTGTACCTCTTAAGGAAAAATAGCCTGATGATATTCAGTTATGTCATACATTACTGTTAATATTTAAAATGATAGGAAGTAGCAAATAACAGTCCAACTGTTTGAGAAAAATGAAAGAAGCTAGATTTAGTTGACAAATTTGAAAATGGTAAAAAATTGGTAATAATATTCTACTAATAAGCATAATTTCTAAGCACTGAGAAAAGTTTATGCAAAATATTATTATCACTTAAAATGCTTCAAAAGTTGCTTGGATAAAAAGGTTGGAAAAAATTTTAAGGTTTCATGCATTTCAATGCAAAAAAAATTATCATTTTAACAGGTTTCAAGTCTTAGAAATGCCCACTAATATTTATTTTTAGAGCTAACTTTTGTCTAAAAAATAAAAGTTATTTGACTGGAGATAAATTTCTTGTTGGTACCAAACTTTGGACAAAAACCTTTAGAAAAAGTAAATAATGATATATAATAAAGATATCAGCTTGATTAAATCATTATAAGTAGGGTTATATTTGCTATAATGTTCAAGCTCATGGTTTCTTACAACTGGCCAAAAAATTACAAGTTTTTTTTGGCAAAGAGCTGTAAATCATCTTTTACTAATTCAATTGACTTAATTTCTTCATGAATCTTCCCTTGCTATTAATTGAACCAAAGGTAGCAACGAATAAAAAAGTTAACCTCTGCTGGTATAAGCCCCCTTGCTGCATTGGACTTCTTTTAAAGGCTGGACAGCTTGCAAGACAGTGAGTTTGCTTTTGAATTTCATTGTCCCATATATATCTGGATGCCTCCTAATTTTGACATTGGAGCACTTGATGATAAAGTATTCACCTAGGAAATTTCGTATAGCATAGAACTTGCAACAACCTTTTAGTCATGTAAACAAGTTCCAATTGTCAAGATAAAAGGAACTTAAATGTTTTTTCAAGGTTACAATATATTATAGAATGGAAGTCATTACCATTTGCTAGTATTGTAGCATAGAATGTTAAATTCATCATGGATCACTGACTGCTATGAAGCACATACTAAATTACATTCTTTTATACATTCTATATGGATCAATCTCATTGAAATGTAATTAGAGCTAGTAATTCGCACTTTTGGCTATCGATATTAATTGTGGTCAATATAGTTTTCTGTTCTCTCGTATCTTTCATGCTTGTATGTCTTACCACAGAATCAGAAAAAAACTTGGAATTTAATCATTTTCTAAAACTGTCATATTATATTTTAATAAAAAAACTTTCAACCTTTTCCTGTGCTACATGAAATATTGGGATAGATATTAATATTTCAAAGTACTTCTGATATAAAATATGTAAAGCCATATGCCTCCACATGGCAGGCAACTGATAAGAGTACTTTTCGAGTTCAATCAGAACTAAACAGTATTGTATCCAATACACAGTTGGACAGTTTTTGAAATAATGTATGTTGTCCCTCTCTTAGAATAACAATGAGATTGTCTTGAAATATCTATGTATCTTGAAAGGTTTAGTTTCATTGTAATGCAAATGTATTAGCTCTACGCAATTTTTGCATCTTGGCAAAAAAATCTGAAGCTGATCAATATTTAAATAAATTTCCATTAAAAACTAATTGAGTCATGTAGATTGCAGTTTGAAATTAGAAAAAGAATGCAACCTTTAAGTGATTTTATAATTATTATAAACTGCACACCTCAAAGTATTGTATGCATACCAAAATTGACAAAAACATGAACTAGTTAATGGAATTCAAAATAAAACAAAAAAATGCAATCAATAGCTGAGCATCAGCAGGGGAAAATAGCCAAGCCATTAAAATCAGAAGCAACGTGCGAATACAAAACATTCACAATAATAAATTCATACAGTCAAAGTTCATACATTGATATATTTTCCATGCTTAGATCATACTTGATATTTCATATTTGTCCAAATGAACTGAGTAGCCCCATTTCATTTAACCTCCGCGAAGACGAAGCACAAGATGGAGGGTCGACTCCTTCTGGATGTTATAATCGCTCAAGGTACGACCATCTTCGAGTTGCTTCCCAGCAAAGATAAGACGCTGCTGATCTGGAGGAATTCCTTCCTTATCCTGAATCTTCTGCTTCACATTATCAATCGTGTCGGAAGGTTCAACATCGAGGGTAATGGTCTTGCCCGTGAGTGTCTTGACGAAGATCTGCATCCCACCACGAAGTCGTAGCACAAGATGGAGGGTCGACTCCTTCTGGATGTTATAATCGCTCAAGGTACGACCATCTTCGAGTTGCTTCCCAGC
>JAULBW010002004.1:0-10225 GCA_032358265.1 Vaucheria bursata | reverse complement strand
ACATTATCAATCGTGTCGGAAGGTTCAACATCGAGGGTAATGGTCTTGCCCGTGAGTGTCTTGACGAAGATCTGCATTTTCTGGCGAACACAAATTAATTCCAAACAATATGAGGCTTTGATTAATAACTATGGCACATGTGTAGAATATGTTAGGGGCTACAGCTCTAGAAACACGCTGAGATCGAACGGAACAATTCAATTAAGGATATTGGACTGATAAATAAAGACTCTAAATGATCTTCTGCACATTAATTACAATATGTAGTCATCCAAGGGTAAGAGAGTGTTTATGCTTACCTCTGAGTTTCACTAGAAAAAGTCTTACGCTTTTAAATTATCGTAACACAGCAAAACTTTGTGAATGAAAGTGTTGCAGAGAGTTTGAAGTTGCAGGTACGTCGGGCTCAGTTTCATTTCGGAAAATAGTTTTCTGCCCATGACGAGTCACTTTAACGCACAGCCCGACTAAAATCGTTTATCCTATTTTTGTCAAATTTTTTTGTGAATTCATGAAACAAATACAACCACTACTAAAATTGAAGCTGCATTTTGCAACTCATTTCAAAGCCAGATACTTTCGCTCTTCGTTGAATCATGTCTGGTTGCAAAATTATATCAGCTCTAATATTATTAGTCGCCATTGCTCATGCGTATGTGTTCGTTTCACGAAACGTAGTGAGCCACAGAGTTCCCGTGAGCGCCACAAGGGTAGGTTGAAAATATTGCCATCATGGGTTGAACTAAGCTGCAAAATTAATTATATTAACCACTTAGTTTTTAGTGTTAAAATGTTCTGTTCTATGAATAGTTTTTAAAATCTAAGCACTCGAATTTTTTAGCTTTTTCGGCGTATGAATATTCTTTAAAATAAATTTTACTTAGTGACATAATTGCATTGATTTATATATTTTTGACTCAAAATTAGTTGATTAATTGATATAATGTATTGTGTTGTGATCATTATCGTAAGAGTTAAGTTTTGTTTCTTGGAATTAGTATTTTTCTCCATTTTAATTAAAGCTCAACAAGTAATTTTTTGCGCAGTTAACAATGGGTGGAGCTAAGGGCATTTCATCAACTAGAGATGGAAAAGAAGTAACTATAAGTTCTTTACAAGAGCAGTTAGTTGGATGTGAAATGGCAAGTCACATTTAAATATGTAAATAATTATATGCAATACTTGTCGCTAAATCCTAATCATTTTACTTTTGCCATTCAGCTTTTTTCCATTCCATCATCCAGCATCAAAGTCAACCAGGTAAACATTTATCATTGCATTACAGATATAACGTATATGCTCGGATTTCTGCACGCTTGTTTGTAATTAATAATTTTGCTAAGTATGTTATCCTTTCTCAGTTTTATCAATTCATGCTATAATTTTGAGATGTTTTTCATCCTATTACATCATCAATTACTGGGCAATCTTGCTTGTATTTAAAATTTTTAAACTACATAGATAACCTCAATGCGGAAGCAACTCCCTGAAGGAACAGTAGCTCGTGTGGTTAAGAACAAATTGATGAGAATTGCAGTTAAAGGTACAGAGTGGGAATTAGTATCTGATCATATGACAAAAGGAGAAAACATGTGGTTTTTCGTTCAGGATGACTTATCTACATCTATTAAAGTTGCTAAGGTATTGCATTGAGAAATCATATATTATCCTCTTTTTCAATAACTTATTTAATTAAAAAATTTTTGTGGGGAAGTATACGATAAGTTTCATACGCTTCTCTGTATAATCAAAGTAGTAATTATATCGCTGTGCTTTTCAAAACTGCTTTAAATATGTCATTTATTTTCAAAATATTCTTTATCTATAAAACTACAAAGATGACACCACAACTGAGGTATTTTTTATATTTGAAAAAGTAATCGTATTTTTTCAATTCATTCGTGCACTTTTTTTTAAAGATTAATCCTTTTAAAATATTGAAATTCTTTATTAAAAAGACATTTTATGAAATAGAAATGCTGCATCGTAATCAGTGCTTTACTTGTATGGTTATCTACATATTTCATGCTACATGTAGTTGATATGCTTCGAACATTTTTGCTTCAAAAACTAGGATTTTGCCAAAGATATTAACAAACTAGATACGCATTTACCGAAATACGGAGTCATTGAAGGAATCTCCCTAGATGCTGCTGGAGTTGAGAAGATATCGCAACTTCCAACTAAAATGGAGCTTTATCGCAGAATTGCAGTTGCTATCAAACTTGTACCTACAAAGATTGCCCGTGGTATTAATGTAAGTTTCGATTGTAGCCAGTGCATAAGCACAATAACACAGTTTTATTTCTCAGTCAGATGATTAACATATTGTACATGAAATCAAATAATTTGGTTTCATCGTGGGCATATAAGTGTAATAAATATATAGACCTGTATGTTATACATTTTTTAAAAAGATTCATCGTATCTTTTCAAAGTCTGATTTTAATTTTTTAATGATGTGAAACAAACATCAACATACCTGAGAGGCTAAAAAACTAGTTTGGTAAATTAATGTATCACTACTTGTTAAAAAGTTTTCAGAGTAATATTGTCCCCATTTCAAACTATCGTTAATTAACATAAATCAAAACTCATTCCCATCTTCGTTTAGTTGGTCCCCACAAAAGTTGGACGAAGCATCAAGTTGGCATTTGCCGAAGAAAAAACCGAAGAGGAAGTGGCACCGGCTGATGAAGAAGCTGTAAGCGAGTAAACTTCTAGTATGGCCTCTACCATTTTCTGCCTTTTGAATAAATGAATTATTTTGAAAGTTTCCAAACATATTATTTTGCCTTATGCTTTTCAATTTTAATTTTGTTCAAAATATATATTTATGTGCATCGTATTCGATTTGAGGTTAATCAGTAGACGAATATCAACCATGCATAATTTTCCCATATTATGTAAATAGAGAATTGCGAGAAATAAATGCAAACATAAAATTAAGAAAAATGGAAAATTGCAATGTCTGAATGATAGATACATTGACATAAATTTATTGCGACAATCAAATATGCATTCACTTATGTTCCAGTATACTATCGAATGATGGAGCTGTGCTGGTAAATAAAATAATACTTGTGCAAAATTTGCATATAGCATCTTTGTAAATTGACTCTGACAATAACTATCTCTCGGCAGTAAGAAAGTAATGTTGAAAATAAACTGTAAAAATTGTTCTAGAGCATTATTATAGCAACAGTTCATTTGGCAGGACAAGATGTAAATTCCAAATGATGAGCCTCAATGTCAATAAATGCAATGTCCATTAGTCTATAGGCTTTTATCGACAAAAAGATCTTATGGAATTGTCTTTCTTTAATTTTGCTGCATGAACAAAAAGGCAATAATACCATGATACGTCAAGCTTACAAGTAAGTATGGCAGCACTTGCATGCCTCTTGTAGCAGAATCTTATGACTTCTTGCCTGACTTTATAGTAGTATAGTGAAATCTTTAAGTTGGTCACTTCATGTCACTAAACACCGTAGTAGGCTGAATAACTAATAAAACAGTGAACATATACTGTAGTTAAATTTTCATTCATAGACACTTTGTTACATTAGGCACAAGATACAAAATAGTTTGTTACCACAATTAACTTTCCTACTTGTGCAATTTTTTAATTGAAGGAAACTAACATGCCATTTTTTTAATCTACCAAAAATAAATACATAGATGACTGGAAAAAAATGTAATCTATTTAAACTGTTAATGGATATTTAAGAAAGGAAAGAAGAAGGAACAGAATTGGACCCTTATCCTTTTATAAGAGGTTTAAATAAAGCATCAAGAGAAGGATTTTTCAAGTCTCGCAGCTTGTAATTATTGGGGAGAATTAAGTCAGCTTGCACTTCCATTGCACAAGAAAAAAATGTGTACCAAGGGGGTTCATGAAGGTGAGAGTTAAGTGCAATTTTTTTGAGTGGCTAAACTATTTGAAGTGGGCTAAAATTGGCAATTTAGCATAGGACTGTCTATCAAAACAGAATCAATCAAAAGAAGCATACAATGGCCAATGGAAGACAAAGCTTCTGACTTAAATAAACATTCAAATTTTTTGAGGTTTTGCTTTAGAGCAAAATTTATGAACCACATTTTTAACATATTCCAAGCATCGACTCTAGTATATAGAATTCTAACTTGTACCACACACCATACAGTCTACTGATCAAAAAGCTAGAGACATTATCTGCACTTTATGAGCAACTTAAAACGATACCATGTATAGTACAATTGCACATTGTAGCAATTCTTCAATCTAAAAGTTCATGAAAGGTAACATAAATAAGCCCAAGTAGCAATGAGTAAAGAATACAATACCATAGAATTTGAAGTAATGGCTTGTAAAAGTTAAGAACTAAGTTCAAAATTGAAATTTTAAATCCAGCCAGCATATTTGTTTGCTTGTAGCACATGCGCAGTATACATATTTATTGACTAACCTGTGCTGATTGCTCTCCGATTTGTCAACATTGTAATCTACACTAGTCTTATACCATTCTGCTTAGGCATTTCTTTTATATTATGCTGGGTTTTCCACTGCATTACTGATAATGTATCCAATCATAACAAGTGCTGATGTAGAAAAATGCTGCTTGCAAAGGGACTGCTCTCCAAAGATAATTTTCTTATTTGAAGCCAGGTGTAAGATTCTAGATTATATTAAGGTAGTTGTGATTTTCCATGCAAAAAATAATGGAGCTCTAATGGTAATAAATATTATTACATTTGATTATATGTTCACAACTTTATTGGTGCTGTTTACTTTACAATGATAGATCAAATTGCAGATACTCCGACATTGACCTTGCAGAAGGCTATCATGCAATTATACATTCTGTTCTAGATTTTACGACATGATTAGCATGAGAACAGATGGTAAACTGGCATAAACAAATTTCAATTTGTTGACAATGTTGCAGCATGGAATTGTGCCCTAAAAAGTTGTGCTGAAAGTATGGCTACTTTCCATATGACTCTCATTATAAAGCATTTTGCAGCAAGTTTATGAATAAGAGAACTTTAAAACAGGTCAGGTCAAAACAAAGAAATAAAGACGCACTAGTTCTCAGTCCTCTTAATGAATTAAGTCTAAAAAATCAAGCAGAATATCTCTGTTGAATTTAATGGCCGGCATCAAGATTCTCTTAAGCTGTAATTGATAAATAAATTAAATGGTTGATACTGCAATAAATTCAAGGTTTTACAGATAAGATAAGACTATATTAGGTGCTAACATTAAAAGTGCCTGTTAAATTCTGCACTTTCCTATACCTCAAAGCGAAAAAAGTCACAAAAACAACGTTTAATAGTTGGCAAAACTTTGACATAATGTAAACGATTGCTGTAGTTTAAAGGAAGCCTTCTAAAGGCATAAATAAATATAAATATTCCTATTAGCTATAACGAAGATGTTTCATAAACCTCGCTGTTGAATTGCAGTATTTATATGCATACGCTTTACTTCTCTTAGATTTCGATCTTCGTAGGGCAGTTGTAATCTTCGAGCCACGCATTCAAACCCACCAAACTTCTCTATTTTCGATATCAATTCGGACTTCCCATGTAACTTCAAGTCTTGTCTAAAAGGCATAGCAACAATGCTGTCCCAATGAATACCGGCATCACCTCTTTGAACTGCACTACTAGTTTGTCCTAGATCCCTCATATAATTTTGGTCCTTTATGTATTGCATCAAATCAATTGCAAAATTCAAATCGAATGGTCCTAAATCAACCATGTTAGGATAAGCAGAACTTCGAAATTTCGGTCTGGTCTCAATAGCAGGTTTGAAATTGCCTCTTAAAAGCTTCATGCCCATTTTTGCTGCTAATAATTTGGCTCCGCCATGCCATTTTATTCTGTCAATTAGTTTATGGTAACCATTAGATTGCATCTCTGTAAGCAAAGGCATAATCCCATAGTTTCCATGTTTGTCAATGTACTCTCTTAGTTCAATGAGAAGTGTCAAGTATTGATCAAAGTAGCTCCAATTACAGTATGGCACCAAACCGTGACTACTTGCAATAACTTCAGAACCTCCGTATTTACTAATAGCTTGGGCTATATCCGCCCTACCTAAAAAAATAAATTATGAAAAAACTAATATTTTAGCTTTCAGTTTTTTAAATGTTGACAAAATATACAAAATTTCTGTATTTAATGTTAACTTGCATGAAGTAAAGATGGAAGATTATAAGCATTACTAATTTATTATTATGTGCATGAAGATTTTATCGTTATAAATTGCTCAAAATCCCTAGTCACGCCTCTTTTTTTAACTAAATGAAATCAAAATTCATGTTAAAAATGTGCCAGAGAAATATATATTAGATAAAAGCTCTTTTGAGAATTACCTTAAAACTTAAATATGGATTGTGACAAGAATTCTTGTATGAGATCCTTAATTCTATGCATGATTCATATAGTGCATGCACTACACAGCAGATGACAAGAGAAATTGTAGGAATTTAAAAAATCAAAGTAAATAAAATCTAAATATTGAGTAATTTATTAAAAATACAGAAATAAGCAATGACTCAAAATTTCTTGAATGCTGCAGAAGGGAGAGCAAATAATCAACTATAGAATCAGGTTTGCAAGTCCTTTTTAATTTTTTGTTTGTAATTGACTGGCTTCTGTTACTATATGTTAGCATAATCATAAGCTATATCTTACATTCTAATAAGAAAGGGGAAGTAATCTCAAAGGAAAAGAAGAAGATTAATGATGTGACAGCATGAAATTGCTCTATTTGAATATTTATATCATAAGAAGAAAGATGCTTTGTGATAAAATGTAATTTAGCGAGTACTACGAATCAATTGTCAGTATAATGCAAAGACAAGTACAAATGATTGCAGCGCAGCAAGGAAAAAGCCATTTGGATGCTGAAATGAAGTAGGTTGTTCTGCAGTTTACTTAAAATAAAATTGAGAACCTTTGTGGCTCTATCAATACAGTTCATCATCTACCTGCTTGTTCAAATTCAATTTTTCTTGGTAACCAAACCATTGGTTGCTTCATAGCCGACTGGTAAAGCCGCAAAAACCCATAAAGCTCCCATTGAAAGTTATCGAAATTTTTCCAATATCCTCTTCGCTTATAACCTACACGTTGTCGACCTTCAATTAAACTGCCTGCCCTAACAACACGTCTTCGAGCTTCTTTGGCAAGTAAAAGCTGTTTTACACTGTCATAACGAGCTGTTCCATGTAAGATCAGCCCAGCTGCACCTCCATTTGGGCCTGAATTTATTTCATAAAAATAAAGCCAAAATAATCCAAGACGTATCAAACTGTACAGCAATATTTGATAACGCGTGTAAGGATCAAATAAGAACCTAAACCATACTTGCAGATAATTATAGTGCCTAATTAAGCAATTGTGTTAAAAACTATTTTCATGTTTCCTTCCAATTCCTATGAGCAATCTGAAACGCTCTAATGTATAAATGCATAATTGGCATTATTAGTAATTAACTGCAACTCTTAAGACGATAAATGGTTATGAGTGAAATGTGCCAATCATTGAAATATGGAGAAAATTGTAAATCTCGCCTGCTAGAGCTTCATCATGACTTAAATGTCCAGCTGAAATGAGCTCCTGCACTTCAGAGGTATTAAGAGCGTCAATCCATCGGCCTGGCAAGACTGGAAGATTAATCATGGCACTGAGTTTTTGAACACCACCCCACTGAATTATACCCCATATAAGGCCACCTTCGCTAAAATATTGTAAGAGAAGGTAGCTCGGGATTCGATTGGAGGTGATTCCTTTACTTGTCCAAAAATTCTCGATCTCATAAATGAGATTCTTTGCTTTAAGCCAGTATCCAGCTGGACGTCGACTACGAAATTTAGTAGTTAAAATTCCAGGTGGAGGTACGTCATCAAGTTTTTCGGTATCATTTGGGACGTGATCAATAGTTTTTGTGACAGATATAGCAAGTTCAGTTGTACTAACTCTTTCAATTCGAGGAATTTTAGCATAGCGATCATTTAAAATATGAAAATGCCGATTTCTAATGCTAGTGCTGTTAGGCAAGGTGATTGAGGAGTTTTTCACATTCGTCCACGATTTGAAGCTGACGCCGAGATATGCCACAAATATCTGTATTATCAAGCTAAGCCTCAAAGGATTGATGATCATGTGGAAGCTTTCTCCCTTTTTCAGTTGAAATTGAAATCAATGCTAAGGTCATTGACTTATCATATTAGCTCTCAAGAATCAATTATTATATCTGAATATCATTTATTTTGTTTGGTCAAATGAAACGACGCGAAATGTAACTAGTTAAAATCATGCATCATATTGACCAATTATAAGACAGATAATCTCGATAAGACTAGGCTTATTTTTGATACGAAGTAGACTTATTTGAGCTGCATCAAGAATTTCGTGTTTATCAGCATTCTGGTCATTTGAAATATATGATAGCACTGCTACGCATCATCCTAAATTCAGCATGCAACATTATTTGGTTTGTTCAACTTCATAGGCACTCAATATGAAAGTATTGTAAATGATTTTCTGCCAGTTGTTGATTCTGCATCTTTCAAAACCATATTTCGAAGGAACAGAAATCCTGTAAATAAAAAATGATATCCATCATACACAATGTTTCATCACACACTTGATATGGCTTGATACTTACTGCTCCTATTATCCTAAATCAGATCAAATAAGATAAACATAGTGTACCTTTAACTGTATCAATATATCCTACAGACTAAATGATAAAATTATATCTTTTGGACATCATATAGAAAGCAGAAAAATACCTTAAAATGTACCAAATTCATATTTAGGTTCAAAGCTGATCAATTTTTATGCTACTACTGTACAAATACTCTAAATTCAAGAGCACAGAGAAAACAGCAAATAGCCAGAAGACGAAAAAAATTTAATTTATTAGAAATATTCTATCAAAGATAAAAACGTATAAATTTTATGTAAAACAGTAAGTTAAGATTGTACAAAAAATTTTCAATGAGTGTACTGTCAGCAAAAGTGCTCCATGTGAAGAGACAGAAAAAGTGAAACAGTAAATTACTGTCAAGACTAATGAATTGTATCAAGTGTAAGCCAGAAAACCAGAGCAGTATAAACACAGAGATACTACACGTTCAATACTATTTCATTAATCTTAGTTCATGTGTTGACAAGAGTGAATCTTGTCAACATTTTCAGCCTATGCTTGCACATATAAACCGAATTAGATCGATATAATTACAAATCCCTGAAAGAATTGTAGATGAATAAACATAATACATGGCAAAAACATATTAAATCCTGACAATTACATATGCATACATATGCTTTAAGAAACTTGCTGACAAATTATTAAGATCTAGTGATACAATTTGCTTAAGTCTGCATGCTTTGGCTAGCACGTACATACAGCTATGCATAGAGTTGTAGTTGACTACATTCAATTATATCTAGTTGAATATATTCTTGTGTTTTGTATAAATAATTGTGTTTCCGCTTGCTTGCCAAAACTCATAATATATGTGTGATATCTTCCTCTTGTCTTCATTTTGTCTCTTCTTTCTTGTTGGTATCATCCTGTTGATATTTCCTGGTCCTTACTATTTTTACGCATGTTCATTATTGTTTTTTTTGCACATGCATTGCATGAGTAAGACTGGTCATTTATGTGCTTGTATCTAAAACAATAATAATATGTATGCTGGCTTATTGCAAAGCATGCTGTGTTATTCCAACATATTATAGGGCAATCTAGGTTGACAGAGCAATAAAAAGTTATGATGTGATGAAATGATGGCAACAGATAAAAAATATGAAACAACAAAATGCATTGTCAATGACCAAACAAATCAACTTTTAATAATGTCCATAATTTTTTCATGTTATTCAAAATATCACAATGACCCCATATATGCACATGGTTTATAGCATTTGAATCAGTCGAATCAATATAAAAAGAATCAAAGTTAGTGATAGAGGCATGTGAATAGCATAATAATTAAAATACTATTAAACCTGAATAAACTTCAAAAACGTTGCCAATCACTGTGAATTTGTTAGCTGATGCATGCTGGTTATAGCACTATGTAGAATAGTAAGTGCTACAACTTCTGCTGCACTGTTACAAACGGTGGAAGTTGTCGGCTTATCTGCAAGTACTATTGTCAGGATATTTGCCGGTCCTGCTATCTCTTTAAATTGCTGCAGCATAACTGCTCGACTATGT
>JAULBW010001993.1:0-25957 GCA_032358265.1 Vaucheria bursata | reverse complement strand
GCTGTAAAAGCCGAGTGAACGATGGAACCGGAGGTCGAGCGGACCGACTGTGCCAATCGGCGGCCAAATACCGCGCCGCTTCATCCACAACCGTGCCGCACGTGCTTCCGGGTGATCCAATGACAGTGTTTCACCCCAGATCTTGGTGATGCGACTCTTCGTGCGCTCGACGGCTTCCAGGTGCTTGCGTTCGATTTCCGGGTCCGGTTTGTGTTCGGGCCTGGGCGGCGGCGGCGTGTAGCTTGCGCGATCCTGGGAGGTACGAATTCCTGCATAGTCGAGCAACATCTGCCGTGCCGTTTTGAAATCACAACCGCGGACGGCCATGATCACATTGAGGGCGCCGGAGACATGCTGCGACTTGGTGCAGGTGCACATGATCGAGGCAGTGTCAGCGAATGAAACAGTCACACGCATTTTCTTCGTTCGAGACGTGCCGCCGGTTTCGGATTCGTGCTGATCCAACACGCAGTCGGAGTGGACACGGTGACCCTTGGCAACGGCAGTTGCGAGTTCTGGAAGAATCTGCGGCAGAACCTGATCCCAACGGCCCTTGTACGAGTCAAGGACTTGGTTGGTGAGTTCCTTTTCGAGTTGGTAATGCTTGTCTCTCATGCTGCAGCTCCTTCTTGTGAAGCGTAGTGCGTTTCCTGTTTGATGAAAGTTGCGACCTCTTTTGTTGCGAGTACCTTGAGCGAATCGTCGCGTCGTACGCAGAGCGGCTTCAGAAGCCGTTCCTGCACTACGCGGCCATGCAACCGTTGCTGCAGCCGAAACGCGATAACTTGCGTGTTGGCCAAGCTCCGGCATTTGTCTAGGCACGCGATGAGGTCACGATCGATGACTGGCCTGGCGGACATGACGGTCAGTGCGGACCCGTCAGACAGCCGTGCAGTGAGTAGTTGCTCTGGATGTACATACACGCACTTGTTGAAGGCGCGTTGCAGGTCATTGGCCCGTTTCATGTCCCGCGCGACGTGTTTGTCCAGGATCAGGATGATCGCGTTGCGATCGGACTGGTCGAGGCTGACGCTGACTTCGTGAGTCAATGTCTCGTCGGCATGGAACCTGATGGAAGGCTTTTGGCCGGTGCTGTATGTGATGAAGCGGACATCCATGGTGCTTTGCGGTGCCAGCGAGCGGATCAGCCTTACGTTGGCGCTTTGGAAGAGCCAGGACCGGATCGTTTCGATGGGCCACGCGAACTGCAGGGAACCACTTGCGCGACCATGCGTCACGACCGAAGCCGTGGACACGATTTTTGCAAAGGGCTCCACTGCCGTTCCGGATTGGACGGCCATGATGAAGTCTCCTTGGAGGATGGTCGCAACCAAGGCTGCCAGCGGCTGCTGGGGCATCGATTGCGAAATGGTGATGTTTGAACCCCAGCGATGCCGCGGGTGGCACGGGCCTTGAGGGCCGGGTGCCACCTGCGACTCGATCAGGCTGCGACCAACGATTCCAGGACTTTTTTCCGAAGCAGCCCTACCAGTCGCGTTGGCAACTGATCGATCTGCTGGATGACTGTCCATTGCGGGAAGAGGTTTTTGACCGAGTCCGTGAGGATCCCGATGCCATACACCTCGATACCCTGAGCCTGAGCCACTGCAATAGCCGTTGCGGCCGTCACAGCGTTGTCCGGCTCACCGTCGGTGAGTACAACCATGATCTTGCGCCTGCGTTGCGTTGCGCGGAGCAGCCTGGTGCCGTAGGTGATCCCCTGCGCCATCGGTGTCGACCAACCATCAGCCTTGAGCTGGAAGTTGTCCTTGATGGAGCGCGGGTTCTTTCCGAACGGCATGACGATCGCGTTCCCGGGGAAAGCCATGGCACCAATTTCCAGTCCTTCGATGCCGTGCAGCGCTGAGGCTGCGGCATAGTTGGCCTGGGATGCCATCTGGATCCGATTTCCCGTCGACATCGAGGCAGAAACGTCCTCGACGAGCAGGATTGCGGTATCCAGCGCATAACCACTGTCGACCTTCTCGAAGATCCGAGGGTCATTGGTGGCGATGCGGCTCAGGTGTCGACCGGAGAGTCGGCGGCCCTGAAGTCCCACGTGCACGTCTTCATCGGTCAGCGCGGTGAGCTCCTTCATCAGGAGGCGTCGGATCGGCATGGCCACGGCTTGCGCCGGAGCCATATCGTGGTTGGCACCCTTCGACAGCTTCCCAGTGATCGATTCGATGTCCTGGTGGACGATCGCATCGGAAGGGTCGCATGTCTCATCGGCGTCAACCTGCTGCACCGCTTGCTCCAGCACTTCTTTGGCCTTCTCGTGGATATCGCCAACGGCGTGTTCCATGTTCTGGTCATCGAGCAGCTGCTCCAGGGCTTCTTTCTTGCCACTGGCATCGCTGTTGCCGGAGCCTTGCTGCTGGCTGTCGTCATCGCTTTCGTCCCCGGGATCCGAGTCGTCTTCACCATTGCTGGTGTCGACATCGTCGGAGGTATCGCTCGAATCGTCGTTGGAATCGGCGTCGGAACCGTCACCCGATGGGATCTGGGTCTGGTCATCGTCGCCGGCGCCGGAGTCATCTTCGCTGGAGTCTGAACTGGACTGGTTCTGCTGGTCCTCGTTGTCATCCTGGTTCGGGGATGTCTGCTGCTGGGGTGATTTTTTCGATTGCTGCTGTTGGCGTTGTTCCTCATCGGCCTTGTCCTTCTCGTCCTTGAGGAACTGGACGAGTTGGGTGGCCAGCACGAGTGCGTCGCCGGAGCTGTTGACCTGCTGGAACTGAGCCAGTACCGGTTGCATCCGTGCGACGACACCATGGGTGAATACAGCTTCCATGGCCGCTTTCGCAGAGGGGTACAGGTCGGTGCTGACGGGGTCCTTTCGGTATTCCGCCCGCAGTCGGTAAAGCAGGTAGCTGGTGAAAACGCTGGTCGGGTGCCCGTCGGTCGAAACCGGGCCGAACATACCTTTGAGCGCACCAGCCATCATCAATGCATCCAGGTAGCGCCGGGAGGCCGGCATTGCCTTGATGTGCTGCAATTCCTGCCAAACGTCATCGACGATGTTCAGGATGTGGAGCAGCAGCTTGGACGAGCATGCCCGGTAGGCATCCATGTCCGTGCGATTGATGTGACCTACTTCGTGATGGATCAGGCCGTAATAGAACGCGGCAATGCGGACGTACGCATCGACATCATCGCTCGACGTTGGCAGCGGGACCATCGGGAGACGAACAACTGTCTCGCAATCCGTGGAACCCGTTGTCGCTCGCCGGTCGACCATGATGCCGATTCTCTTTTTGGAACTGTCCATCAGCGCCTTGAGCACGATCGGCAGGGAGCCGAGCGATGCACGAATGGCGGCGAGGACGTTCCCCGGATGACTGTTCTTGGCGAACAGCGCACGCAGGGCCGACTCATAAGCCTGGGTGTTCATGAAATAACTCCTGATGAAATGACCGGCTTCTCTCCCCGGTGAAATGGGGAGAAGGAAGCCGGTGATGGAGCATCACACTGCGAAAGCGCCAAGTCCGGCGGGAGCCGAAGCGGAAGCCTGTTGCGTGGATGCAGGGGACGAAGTGATGACGCGCGGATCGTCGTCGACAGTCTCGCCCTCGACGTCCGCGAGCCCGAGAACCCGGTTGGGGTCAGCGAGGATCTCGGCGACGAGCTTGATGACCGCGGCGTGTCCGATGGTGCAACTGCCGGCGTGCGGGACGCTGGACAGCATGCTGTCCAAGGCCTTTGCTGCAGGACCGACACGCTGGTCGATGAAGGAGAAGTTCCTCATCTTGGCGACCATCGTGCGCAGGGCGTTGGCTTGGGCTACACCCGTTGCCTGACCCTTGCCGAGCGGACCATCGAGCAATTTGTCCGAACGCTTTGCCAGTTCATCGAGCAGAGCCGGAACCGCGTCGTTATCCTTGTCGAACCTCTTGTTGAGGATCGATTCCGGATTGGACGGGTCAGCCTGCGCCGTGCGATACACCGCGATCTTGTAATGGATCGCAGCTTCGACTTCTTGAAGCTTGGGGCGACCACGGCTGAGGAACTTGCTCCACTGGGGATACGCGGCCTCGTGTTCGGCGTAGTAGTCCTCGAGGTTGGCAAGCAAGCCGGGGGTGATGGCATCGAAATCGTCACCGATGCTATCGAGCTCTTCTGCGACACGAACGGCCTCCGAGGGAGGAACGCCCCATTTGCCGCGCGGGAGCTTGATACCCTCCTTCGCCAGCAGACGCTCTACGCGCTTGCGCACAGCGTCATACGGCTGAAGGTGCTTCAGGTCGATCAGTGGCTTGAGGCCTTCGCTGAAGATCTTCTTGGGCGGAAGTTCACCCTCGATGCTCTTCAAGTCCTCGGCGCGCCTGACTTTGACCTGTCCCGACCAGATGCGCAGGTCGGGCTCGAAGATAACCAACGCCCCGATACTGCTGGGGGCCAAAACATCGTCTTTGATGGACATGGGATAACTCCTGTGGCTGATGAAATCCGCCAGAGGAGGAATGACGCCCGGAAGGGAGTCTCCTCCCTGAAGGCGGGGATGAAAGGCAGAGGAGGACGCCCTCTGGAAGCGTTGTGAGCACAGTGGCTCGACAAAGGGTCTTATCGATGCAGGCCTGGGGGCCCACATTGAAAAGACCCCTATTGGGGTCAAAGCAAAGGTTGATCCGGAGACCAACCGATGCTTGAAAGCTCAGATGCCCGCAAGAAGCGACATCGGAGAAGATGGATCAACACGGAGGCGTTGCTGTCGAACAATGATGCCCAGCTCACCAAGCCTGGTTTCAACCCGTTCGTCGATATCCGCGTTCCTGGCCGTAGACAGCAGGGCATGGGGCGGATCGAACGGAGCACTGTTCTGGTCGATGTAGGCGGGTTTGAAGCGCCTTATTGCGACCATCAATGCGGCTTGCATCGGTGTGACGGCACACTTCCAGAAGGAAGTACTCACTGATTCCAACTCCTTAGCCACAAAAGCGAAGTTGAAGGTGAGACCGTCGATATCAGCCGTAAACGACTCGCCGTTCTCCACCAGCACGATGACCGGTGGATGGAAGGCGCCGATGACTTGGGCCAGCATTTGCTTGCAGCTATCCGGATTCGGTATGTCCATGACCACCGATTCGGATTTGAGGTCGTCAGACATCGACTCGACCTGGTACTGCTCGGCCTTGTAGTCCGTGATTGAGCGAATGATTGCTTGCGTCGGAGTCTCGTCGTCCCGGATGGGGTGCGTCGAGGTCTTCTGCTCCCGCTTGGTCTTGTTGTAATTGATCACAGCAGTGATGTAACCCGAACCATCCAGGTGCTCCAACTTGGTACGGAGCGGCCCGCTTCGTCCATTGCGGACGATGATCGCGTAGCTAGACATGGCGACCTCCAGGCTTCAGACGGCGAAAGCCAGGTGCAGCAGGTGATCGATGCCCGCTTGTTCCTCAGGCGACTTGGTCGACGAATACACGTGTTTGAGCGTGTACGAGGCGACCGGGATGCCATCAGCGTCCAGGTGGGCGAAGCCAAGGATCAGCTCGGCCCAGGCGATCAGCTCGCGACGGCCAAGGGCCGCGGAGAGCGTCACACCGTTAGCACCACCTTCGTACGACGCACACTTGCGGGTGTGGTCGGCAAAGATGGCCATCTGCCGGGCAAAGCCAGACGGAAGCTGCGGGAACATGCCTTCGAGGAACGTGGTGTCGGCGTCCACGGTGGGATGCTGCTTGTGGGCGACGTAGAACCGCGATTCGACGGACTTGTCCTGGATTTGCGCACCGGGAATCCCGATGTGGTCGGCGGAGAACGCAGAGTTGCAGGTGATGTTGACGAAGAAGCCACGCTTGGCGAAAACCACTTCACCAGACTCCGGCATGACGGCTTTGCCCTTTTCGATGATTTCGTTCAGACGCACGCCTTGGGCGGCGGACATCCGGTCGAACTCGTTGATCAGGACGGGAACACCTTCACGCATGGCCTTCAGGAGCACGCCATCACTCCAGTACGTGGTGCCGTTGACGACTTCACGGTTCTGGATCAGGTCGGCGGCGATGGTGTCCTTGGAAACGACGATGCTGTACAGCGGGATACCCCGTTGCGCGAACCGTTGCTCCATGAACGTGGTCTTGCCGGTGCCATGGTCGCCGAAGATGATCAGGCCACGACGCGGCTGGTGAGGTTTGCGCAGCACCCATTCGCGGGTGATGGCGTAGTTCAACAGACGGTCGATGACGATGTCGTCGAAGACGTGTTCCGGGTTGAGCGGGACGAGGCCTTCGTGTGTGGCGGGCGTGTGGATGAAGAAGACACCCTTCGCGGCAGGCGGCATTCCGGGAACTTGTGCATCCCCGAAGGAGATGACGGCCGGTTTGCCGATACGGTCAGGATCTTCGTTCGCTTCCTGGATGTACGGGGAAGCTTCTTGGTCGATTTTGCTGGAATCGATGGAATTGATGTTGGCGGGAAAAAATTCAGTGGTCATGATGCCCTCGTGATGAAATATCCGAGGGACGAACACCCTTGAGGGGCATTACGTCCCCCGGATGGGTGGATGATGAAGTTCAGGTCAACGCATGCGCTGTTTCGTCCGGCTCTTCGCAGAGGTCCTCGATGACTCGGGGATCATTGAAGAAGCCAAGCTGGTTCACGTCGATGACACGCACGTCAGTGGTTTCACCTTCTTCCGGTTCGGGCAACGAAGCCAGAATTTCGGCAGGGATGATCACTTCGGAACGCGCTTTTCTCGGTGAGAAGCCCAGCGCCCGGCAGCAGTCGTTGAAGGACATGCTGGAATCGGATTCGCTAAGCACCCATTGCACAGCCGAAGGAACACCCGCTTCAGCGTCGATGACGTTGTTGCGGAGAACCCGGTAATGGTCGGTGCGACCACTGTGCAGTTCTTGGATCGTCTCCAGCAACTGCTCTCTCTTCGCGTCAGGATCAACGCCAATGGCCTTGCAGCACTCCTCGAAGGAGAAGGGCTCTTCGGACCAACGGCGACTCACCCAAGCAACGATTTCGGAAACACGATTGCTGCCAACGGCGACCAACTCGGCGATCTCGTGCGGGATGTAATCCAGCATGTTGATCAGGAACTTGCCGTATCCATTATTGGTGAACTCGATGACGTCAAGTTCGTTGCTCGATTCCTCGTGCAAACGCTTCTTGAAGTCGATCTTGCGGATATTTTCCCTCTTGGGAAGACGCATGCTGTATTGCAGCTGCTTCTTTCTACGCGATTCACGACGCTTGTCGGCGGCGGTCTTGCGCGCATACTTGCGAGGGACTGCGTACTGTCCAGGGATGACTTCCTGACCGGTAAACAGATCTATCTGCAAGAGGGAAGGAGTGGTGCACACACTCATAAGAACCTCCTGGTTGATGAAATGACCAAGAGGAATCCCTGACGGGGATTCGCATCCCGGTCGGGGTGATGGTGGTAGTGCAGATGAAGGTACAACGATGAACAACGAATCCACGGCCCAGCAAAGGGCAGTGGCCGCAAAAGTGGCTTTGATGAAGGGACGAAAGATCCGTCGTCGGCGGAAGTCTGCAGAGCAGACAGGAATTACAGCCCTTAGATACCAGAAGGGGCTTTAGGTGGCAAGTGGCCACGTAGAAGGGCTTTTTCCAAGGCCCGTTGGGCCCTCGAAAAAGACCTCCGAGGGGAGGTCAAAGGGTGGAAAGGTCAGGATCTCGGTGTGGCTCGGCTTTTCACGAAGTCGACCAGGGCCTGGGCGTCGCCGAGGCCGGGTAGATTCGGATTGCAGATGGCCAGGAACTTCTCGGCAGCCTGTGGATGGGCATCGAGCATTTCCTTTAATTCCGAGAACTTGGCATCACGCTGGTTCTGGTCTGAGCCGCAGAAATCAATGACCAGACGCGCCATTTGCGGGGCAAATGTGCAGAGGAACATGTCCCGCTGCCGTGGTGCCGTGGATGCGACACGGAACGTCATGACAGCCTCCTTTGGGCCTCTGGAGAGGCTCTGGGCGATCTCGAGGTGGTCGGCTCAGGCGTGGAAGCGAGGCAGTTGCCTCACAAGCTCGTCTTCGTCGTATTCCTCGCGAGAGCACCATTGGCTGTGATGGGTATAGCCCTTGGCATCGACGTAGACGCCAAGATCGCAATCCTCTTCGAGGAAGACGAACTGGCCATCGTCGGTCTGGTAACTGCAGGAGCTGATCTTGTCCATGACGCCGAGCTCGATGAGTTCGCTGCGAGGTACGCGCAGCCAGCCGTGGCCAGGGTCGCTGAAGAAGATCCGTTGTTCCGGATTCTGGATGAGAGTGTTCATAAAGGTTCCTGATGAAATGCCCTCAACGGAGGGGGTCGTATTGCGGTTAGTGCTTGGAGACGATTTCCAGACACGATGCCGTGGGGATAGCCCGGGGATCATGGTCCATGCCGTGCTGTTCGCGAACGAATTCGAGCGCGAGCATTTGGGCATCGTGGATGGCCATGAGCATGTTCTTCGACGGATCGCAGAAGACGATGTGATATCCGCCAGACTCGTTGAAGCCCATGTACTGGACAACGGGGACGAAATTCACGACAGGCGTCTGTACGACAAGTGCCCTGAACTCCCGCATCGTCACGAGCACGCGAAACCACTCCGTGCTCCAGGCGATTCGCGAGTCATCGTGCACGTATTGCTGAACCAGCTGTTCCGAGATCGTCGGCAGGACGCGTTGTAGTGCCTCAATCCCGGTGACGTGCCCGAACTCAGCGAAAAGCATGTTGAGCTTGTGCAACTGGGAAGGGCGGCACTGAACGAGGATGTCGACGTCGGATTGCCGAAGGTAGCTGGACGCAAGATGCGGATACCGAATGAACATCTCGACAGCCTTCTCGTTGAGACGAAGATGGTCGATATCGTTCATCGGTAGACGATAGCTTGAGATATCCAGCGTGTTCAGCAGCCCATTAATGAACCGCTTGAAGAGAAATTTGACGCGCATGAAATGCCTCCTGGTGAATGCCGAAGAGAGACATGCGCGCCCAAGGGCGAGACATGGCTCGCCGTTGGCGATGAGGTTGATGAAATGACGAAATGGACCGTCGTCGGCGGCTTAGGTCTGCGGAGCAGACAAAAGAAGTTGAGTCCCGAGGGCTCTCTTCAAACTCCAGTGTTTCCTAGAGGCTGAAGAAAGTCCTCGGTGATTTGAGGTCTTTCCGGAACGATGTTCTGTCCCTAACAACTAACTACATCGGTTTAGCCGCATTTTGAGGTGCCGCATGCTGAGCATGTATCGCAGCCGTCCATTCGGATAACTGCGTATGTGTCACAAGCGGTACACAAGCGACCCATCTTGTCCTTTTTCTCGAGCGCCGGAAGCACCATGGAACGGGCTTCGGCAATCAAGACGACAGTGGCGGACTTGCCAACAGGGGCAAAATTCTCATCCACCAGGCCAAGAGCCTTGTAGTGATGCAGGATCAAGGTAGCGACGTACGCGATGGTTGATTCATACCATTGGGATTTCACGGAGCCAGGTATCGGCGCCATCATCCCTAGGCCGTCTTCCTTCACGTTAAGCAGCTGCTTCAGCTTCCGAACGGTCCATCCGACGGAGTTGATGCGCATGTCATAGCTAATCGACTTGCACAAACCGTCGAACGAGTCGGGATATTTCCCCGCCATCCAGATGCTGATCGGCACCATGCGTCCATCGTCGAGCTCCACCTGTTTCAAGGTGAGCAGGAAGTCATCACCCGATGCAGGGTTTTTGACATCCCAACTCCACGAAGGCGCGCCGAGGGCCGTGGTCTTCGGTTCCTTCTTGGACATCAGCGCATCGAGCACAGGTGTGTGCGCGAGTTGCTCGTCCGTGAAAACGCCGAGTTCCTTGCAGCGATACAGGATCAGTCGGGCCGCGGCAGAGGTCTCGCTGGGCATCCTGACAATGGTGCCGTCAGGCATTTCCATGTCGAACGCTTCGCCGTCGGTCTTACTGATCGCTTCCAGCTTGGTCCGGAAGTACGCCCAGTCGCGTTGCCGCATGTCCATGGACAGCGACTTGCAGAGCGCAGCCAATCCACGCGGCGCACCATCACCCAGAACCCAAACCTCGAACGGATAGCCAGTTTCCGGGCTGCCATTCTTCAGGTGGTTGATCAGGATGCCGAAACGCTTGTTCACCGTACCCGTGTTGGGTTCGATGTCGTGGACCATGTACGTCCTGCCATCGACGCCAGCCGGTTCGTGCGGACGTTTGACCCACCGCATGCTGTCCTCGAGGGGAGCAACTTCGGTGAGCTTGATCCGTCGTTCCGGCTGATCCAGGTAGTGGATCTCGGAGGGCTTCGATGGTTGCGGTGTGCTGCCGGGCTGGACGACGCTGTAGCCCTTGATCTTCTTTTCGATTTTGACAGTCATGAGAAGCTCCTTGGGGGCGCCGAAGCGTCCCCCATGTGCTGTTGATGAAATAGCCGTGAGTCAGTGCCGACCGTAGTACCCGTCTCGCAACGCCTCGTAGAGGTTGGCTGCGGTATGGATTTCGCCGTCGTATTCGACTTCTTCGTTGCCCGCCACGCTGATCTTGGAACCGTCCTCGAGGGTGAACTCGTAGGTCGTGTTCTTCAGGTCATCCTCTTTCACCAGAACGCCAGTGAAGGCATCCGGATTGAAGCGGAACGTGGTGCAGCCCTTCAGTCCTTGCGAGTGCGCGTACAGGTAGATGTCTTCGAACTCAGCGAACGGGATGTCCTGAGGGACATTGATCGTTTTACTGATGCTCGAATCCACCCACTTCTGCGCCGCCGCCTGGATGTCGACGTGTTCCTTCGGCGTGATGCTGTCCGTGTCGACGAAATACTCCGGCAGTTTGGCTGCGGGATCGTCGGAGAACGGCATTGCTTCGGGATTGACGAAGGATCGATAGGCCAGGAGTTCGTAGCTGAAAACTGCCACTTTTTCCTTGGTCTTCTTTCCGGGTCGGATGATGTTGCGGCTGTAGTGATGCGCGAAGGATGGTTCGATGCCGTTGCTGGCGTTGTTGGCCAGCGAAAGAGCGATCGTTCCCGTAGGCGCGATGGATGTGTGGTGCGTGAAGCGCGAACCGTGCTTGGCGAGTTCGGCGATCAGGTCAGGTTCGACCTCGGCGATACGCTGCATGTACCTGGAGTAGCGAGCATGCAGTTCCCGGCCGCGGATCTTGGCACCGACTTTCCAGCCATCGGCAACCATTTCCGGACGCTTGCGCAGCATTTCCGCAGTGACTTCGAACTTCTCGTTGAGGATCGGAGCGGCGCCCTTTTCCTTCGCGAGGTCCAAGCCGACTTTCCAGCCCTCGATAGCCATGTCCCTGGTCACCTGCTCGGTGAAGGTAATGGCATCCGCAGAGCCGTAGCGGAGGCGCAGCATGGTCAGGGTCGAGCCGAGGCCCAGGAAACCCATTCCATGTCGACGCTTGGTTTCGATCTCTTCGCGCTGTTGAGGCAGCGGAAGGCCATTCAACTCCACGACGTTGTCGAGCATGCGCGTGAAGACACGCACAACCCGGCGATAGCGCTCCCAATCGAAACGCGCTTTCTCCGTAAACGGATCCAGCACGAAGACCGTGAGGTTCAAGCTCCCGAGCAAGCAGCTGCCGTAGGGCGGCAACGGCTGTTCTCCACCTATCTGTTACTTTCGGCGGTTTAGAGGCCCGCCTACTGACCGACATACGGTCGGCGGGGGAATCGCTTCGGATTCCCCTCTCCCACTTGCTTTCGCTGATCCAGGTCCTCTACTCCTGGAAAAGCGCCGTTATATGGGAGTACAGACTGTCGCATCACACAGATAGGAAGCCGAAGGCCCAAAAGGCGCTCCGGTCCTCAAAGTGCGTTCCCTCGTTCAGTCGTTCCTGCTGCACGGGCAGTTGCCCTGCTTGCACCTTGTCGCCCTCGGCAGGGCTTCCAAGAAATTAGAGGAAATTTTCCGCGCTCACTGAGCGTGGCCGCATTGAAACGGATTGGTGGCTCGGATGCTTTCACAGAACCAGTTGTTGTTCCATTCGTTGACTTTGTCCACGAGGATGAAACCAGGTTCCGCATAGTCGTAGGTCGATGACATGATGGCGTTGAAGAGCTTTCTTGCGGGCATCCGCTTGTAAACCCTGCATGCCACCAGACCATCTTCACGGATCGTGTAGCTCGGTTCGTGCACAGGCCACTCACGCCAGATCACCTGTTCCGGATCGTCGAGATTGACCTCGGCGAGTTCCGATCGCATGACCGGGAAGGCTTGTGGCCAGTCCTGATCGTTTTTCACGGCGGCAATGAAGTCGTCCGTGATCAGCAGCGAAAGGTTGAACTGACGCAGGCAGCCGTCGGTGCGCTTTGCCTTAATGAAGTCCGCGGCATCGGGATGACCGATGTCGAAGGTTCCCATCTGGGCGCCGCGACGTCCGCCGGCAGATGACACCGTCAAGCACGTCTTGTCGTAAATATCCATGAAGGACATCGGACCCGACGTGCTGGCACCGGCACCGGCGACGAATGCACCCTTCGGACGAAGAGTACTGAATTCGTAACCAATTCCTGCGCCACTCTTCAGTGTCAGACCGGATTCCACAACGCGATTCAGGATGCTCTCCATGTTGTCGTGGATCGTGCCGCTAACCGTGCAATTGATGAGGCTCGTTGCAGGCTTGTATTGCCAGGCGCCTGCGTTGGACGTGATGCGACCGGCCGGAATTGCACCGTTGCGCATTGCCCAGAGGAACTCGTCGTTCCAGTAATCCTGCTTGTCGGTTTCGACATCGGCCAGAGCGCGAGCGACACGTTTGTAGGTGTCGTCCACTTCCTGATCGATGATGGAACCCAACTTGTCCTTGAGCCGGTATTTCTTGTCCCAGATGTCCAGGGACGCCGGCTGGAAAGGCACAGCAGGGGTAGCGAGCATAGTGTCGGCGGCGACATCGGTCTGTGCCGAGGTCGAGGCCGAACTGTTCTTTTCGTTCAGCATGGTGTTTCTCCTAGTAAGCCCCGACCACCGAGACCTACCGAAGCTTTCCGGTTGGGTCGAAAGGCTTGGGTAGGTCCCGGTGAATTGGGACGCGATGAAATCGCCCTGGAGAAGCACGATCAGCCCGAGGGCAAATCGAGTTCGCCCAGGGCGGATGAGGAAGGCCGAAGCCTTAGTTGATGGTGTCGTTGCCGTTGACGCAGCGGATGAAATCGTCAGCGTCAGCACCGAACTCCTTGCGGAGCGCAGCGATGTCGTTGGCGTTCAAGTCGCAGTCGATGACGCGAGGATCGCATTCGACGGCAAATCCGCTGACAGCATCGGTGTTGCGGTCTTGCAGCAACAGGCGAAGCGTATCGATCAGTTCACGCACTTCCTCGGCGCCATCGATGGAACCGGTGGCAGCGAGGTGATTCTCGTAGGCCGTTTCGAGGCGGTCGAGATGCAGCAGCACTTCAGAGGTGCTCTGCGTGGACATGAGCGACAGGTACTCCTTGTGGAACGCAGGAGTAGCGGCAACAGCGAGCGGATTGAGCTTGGACATGATGGACTCCGTAGATGATGAAATCGACGGGTCCAATCGCCCGATAGGGTCGAAGGACCCGGTCGGGTAGGTTGTGATGAAAGGCAGACGGGTCAGAGGTTTCTGCGGGCCTCAAGTTCTCCAAGTGGAGATGCTTGCGGCTACCCTACCCCCGTCCTTCTGGCGGCGTCAAGTGGTCACGGAACGGGGTTTTACGGCGTTTCCGTGCAGAAGGTCTGGATGGCCTTCATCAGGACGGTCGGGTGGTCGGTGCCCGGGGCGTACGACACCAGGTCGGTGACATCGGGGAGCTGGCGCATCCGCGGGTGGGTGATCGCTTTGGAGGATTCGTAATCCGGATCGTCCCGGCCCATGCACTCGATGAGCAGCCTGGCGCCGTTGGGCTTCAGTACCTCGAAGTCAGGGCGGCACAGCTCGCCAGATGGGGTGACCAGATCCAGCAGTGGCTTCCGGACGAGGATGCTGGCCAGCTGTGGCACTTGGAAGGACATTCGCTTCAGGCAATGCAAGATCTCGTCCAGGGTGGTGCGCTCCAACCCACTGTCGACAGGAATCGGCAGGCTCCGAGCAAAAACTGGGTGCGCATAGGCTTTGACGAAGGTGAAGTGCTGGCCCCCCGTAGGCTTCAAGGCATGGGCAAGCACCCAGAATGGGCCGTGGATTCCCAGTGAGCTGCCGAATGCGGCTATGCGGCCCTCGACTTTGACGCGCGTGGGTTCCTTCTCGGCGTGCTTGATGAAGAAGTCGGCCGTTTTCGTAGCCTCCAGTTCGTCGACCACACCAAGGAAATATCCTTGGTGCCGGTATTTCGGAATCTTGTGCTCGGCCTCGAGGCGAGGAAGCCGGTGCGTCAGGAGCGTGTTGATGGCCGCGGGCGAGAAGCAATGGACATCGAGCCAGGTCAGGTCGCCGGCGACAGTCTCGCTGTCGAGCGCTTTCATGCGAGCGTAGAACGCGGCCGGGTCCTTGGCGCGTGCCATTTCCCCACGCTTACAGACGACGTCGTCGACCAAAACCTGGTGCACCCCTGCTCGCTCCAGCGCCGACAGCATGACTCGGCCCAGCCTCGGGAAGGTATGGTCGCGGGGGCTGCGCGACGTCAATGGCGGCTTCACGTCCTTCTTTTCGGCAACCTTGTTAGCGGCCAGCTCGGAGAGGTTCCACCCCCCCTCCCAGGAGGAGATAGGCGCCGCCGCCCCTGCAGGATCGGCTGGTTGGGAGCGTTCCTCGCCAGGCGGCTGTCGCAACGGGCAGTTTGCCTGGTGAGCGGTTTCGGCGTGCCGGCGGAGGTACAGGACGCCTTCACGCATCGCGGGTATGAGCAGCGGTTTGGTTGGCCCGTCCATGCAGCCGCAGGCGATCCAGCATTGCCGGGTGCGCAGCCAGTCCAGGGTTTCCCGCGCAAGACGGCGGTCGTAGTCGCTGACATCCCCCTGTTCCAGGCCGAAACACTTCGCGATCGCGATGGCTTTGGCCCTAGGAAGCTCATCCCGGGTGTTGTGGCGATCGTGCTCGAAGAGCCTGGGTGAGGCCATGTCAGCGCTTCCTCGGTGATGTCCGGTTTGGACAGGCTCGGCGAGCCGTTCCGATGGGCCATTAGACGCGTGAATCTGGCCAACTAGGAAGTGGACACGAAATGGACTAAGGAAATCGTAACTTCAAGGTGTCCGTTTTCGTTTTGGCGGAAATAGGGGTACGGCTCCGCAAGGACTGAGGAAGAAGAGGACTTACGCATCTCCGGGAGGAACCTCGACCTTGGATCTCGAGCCTGGGGGCTCGCGTGTGGCATGCCCTGGCGCAGCAACCTTCGGCTACTCACGCTGCTTGCGGCGGAACTGTAGGACGGCGTCGAGCACGCGTTCGTTCCAGTACACCAGAGCGCGTCCATTGGGTGTGGGTTTCAATTGTTGGCGTACGAACGACTGACCCGCTTCAGTCGCGAACCAGCCCTGCTCGGTCTTCTGGAGCAAGCCCATCTCCACTAGCAACCTGTTCACGTCGGCCGGTTGGATCGGTGGGACGACAATGCGACCGATATCCGTAGCGGTGAGTTGCCGGCAGCTCCGCTGGCCATAGCCCGCTAAATTCAACTGAATCTGACGATCTTCTTCTGCCCGTTTCTCCGCCGCTTGCAACTGCTCCGAACTAGCACGTAGGCACCGGCTTTGCGCGGCGAACCCTCCGCCGTCACTCGCCTCTGCTAAGGCATCGAGCACCGCGCATATCGCCGGAACGTCCCGCCAGGAAAACCAATGAGCTCGGGTAGGTGACCTTTTGCCCGCTGCGAGTTCGCTCAGCGAGTTGTCCAATTCCCTCTGCATTTCATCGACCTTGGCCGCCAGGATCTCAGCAACGCGCACGTGGATAGCCTCCATTTACCCCAAATAGCACCTTCAGGGTATCAAGTCTGATGGAAATAGCGGCTTTAGGGTGCCCGCGGCAGTGAAAATAGCGCCTTCTGGGTGCAATTCGGTAGCAGCTTCAGGGTGCTATGGCCACCGACTTCCCGCACCAAATCACAGGCATGAAAAACCCCGGGAGAGGTTCCAACCTATCGGTTGGGCTCTTCCCGGGGTTTGTTGATGAAGCATCAAACGATCACGCTGCGAGCGGTTGCGCAGGAAGTTCGACAACACTGCCACTCCGTTTTTCGCGGATGTAAAGGCCAGTTTTATCGCCCCTCAGACACATGCCAGCAAAGTCGCACATTTTGCATGGGCTCGAAAACGAATCACCTGGACGACGCGGAAAACGCTTGTTCCGTATGTCGTTTGCGATGCAACTCGTTTCCTGCAGCCACTCGACGATTTCCTCTTGCGAGTGACGTTCGGCGAGTTCCGGTTCGACAACCCTGGGTTGCAAGGGTTGCTGCGCACCGGGCTTCTTTGGCGGCTCTTTGACGGTGACCTTGTGGAGCTCGATGAATGCCATTGCATCGACCTGCTCGATTCCCAATTCGTCAGCGAAGGTGTCGCCGGCGACCTGGTAACCAGTGAGCTGATCATTGACCATCGCAAAACCCTCGATAGCCAACTGCGCAGGCGTCTTGATGTCGAACACCACGACCTTCCCTTCCGCAGACATCGCAAGGATGTCCTTGACGGTCGTGAAGATCACGCCACCGGGCAGTCTCATCTTGAGTCTGCGTTCGACGACGGGTTTGCCCTTCGCATCCATCACCACGGAGTAGCCAGACGTCGGCCACCACTGCATGAACGCCCTGACCAACGCTTCCCCGATTTCCTTGAGGTTCTCGGGGTTCCAGCGCGATCCGTAATCGATGTCGTGGGTGGACTGGAACTTTGCCCATTCCCGGTTGAAGACAGCGATCGGATCTACCAGAACCGGCGTTACGACGACGGTGGAGATCAGGAAAGCAGCACAGGCTGCGTGGACCGCAGTTCCGAAACCGAGATTTGCGCTCGACTTCTTCGTGGACCAACGCTGGATGTACTTGTAGAAGTACTGCTTCGGGCAGGTGAGATAACACTCCCGCGCCGAATGCGACAAGTACACGTCCTTGACCTGGGCGTTCATTGTGCACCGCCAGACTGCTGCGTGTTGCCAGCAGCGGGGATACGCATCGAAGCCAGGAATGCCGTTGCTTCGTCGAGACTGGCGAAGTCGGGCACCTGCTTGTTCTGCTGTTGCGCGATGATCTTGATCTGCCGGAGCAGACTCGGCGGGATGCCATTCGGGTGCTGGGCCTTGACCTGGTCCATGGCACGCTGTTGACGGTCCTGCTTGGTCGGCTTTGCCTTTGGCTCCGCTTTCGCTTCGGGTGCGCCATCCAGCTTGAACTGCTGGGCGGATTCACCTTGGGCTTGCGGCGCTTCAGCGGCAGGCGTGGTTTCCTCGGAAGCCGCGGCTGCTGGGGCGTCGGACTTGGCGTCGACGTTTTCCAGAGGCTCGGATCCCATATCTTCCACTTTCTGGATGCCTTCCATCGAAACCGCGGGAGCGGCATCGTCGGACGCGGCATTCGATGCAGACTGCTGAGTCGGCAAGGTCACTTCACGAATCGCGGTGTCCTGCTTCTTCGAACGATCATCATCCTCACCACTGCCGACGAGAGAGTCCGGCAAGCCGAGAGCTTCGTAGAGCGCGCCGCGGGCAGACGAGACACCGCCTTTCCATGCGCCTTCCGAATTGATGATGCGAAGCACCGAACCGCTGGCGACAACGAGGCCATCCTTGTTCAGCAGCGATGCCGTGAACTCCCTGGTGGGCTGGATGGAAGCATTGTTATTGGCATCGGGCGTGTAGGCATCGTACATCTTGATACCGGCATCCACGACCTTGACTTCGACGCGCCAGCCTTCGGCGGGCGGGAACTGATCAAGGAAAACGCGAGTGCGGCCATGGACTCCCCAGATGGGGACCATCTCACCGCGACGCTCCGCCAATTGCAACTCGTTCGGTAGTGCTTGGACACCCTTGAAGGGGCCATTCGGGATGTTGATGCTGTTGTTGATGTTGTTACTCATGATGAAGGCTCCTGTGGCGCTAGGCGCACAAGTGATTGGATAACGGATGCGGTTGTGGCGAACTTACGTTCGATTTTTACCGCAAGGATTTACCAGTTGGTCGGCTTGAAGTTGTCGCCGTTGACGCCACTCATGACCGGCTTGTCGCCCTGGTCGCGGCTGTCGTCATCGTTGCTGGTGCCATCGTTGGACTGTTTCTGGGACTTCGGCATGAACTGCAGTTCCAGAACGAAGATCTCGTGGAACGTGCGTTCCTTTCCTTCGATTTCACGCTTGACCTGGTCATGACGTCCTTCGATGTGGACGAAGGCGCCTTTCACCAGCTTCGCCTCGATTCGAGCGAACTCTTCCTTCTTGAGGAACCACTTGTGATCCGTCCATTCCGTGATCTCGCCGAACGTGCCATCTCCCTTGCGGAAGCGGCGCGTTTGCGCGGTCGAGAACAGAAGCATGACGGTCCCCTTCGATTCATTGGGGTAGACCTTGGGAGCGTCGCCGATATTGCCAGTGATAAACCGCTTGTTGATGTACATGTGTGATTTCCTTGGATCCGCACAAGTAAGGGATTTGCGCTCCACGGTGCGAGTCGTGAATGCGTCAATGCCCAAGGCGAAACCAAGGCCGGTGGGCGCTTGGTCCCACCGAGAGCGATGAGTAAGAGGATGACTTGAGGCTCCTCTTGGACCTTTTCGTGGCGTTGCCACAGAAACTCGTAGGGCGGTGCCCTTTCTCCAAACGCCAGGTGGCATCTCGAGAAAGGACACCCGACGGCGTCCCGTCGGGTGACCCTGACCGTTGTTTGCCTTACGCAAGGCCGCGGGCGAAGAGATACGCCGGCGACAACTCGCGGTCGTACAAGCCCATGGCTGCCGAGAACGCGGCAACCATCTCGTCCTCACGCGTCGAAACGTGATCGGCCGAATTGGCGTTGTGCGGGCTGACTTCGGGCTGTGCCCAGTCAACGGTATTTGGTGCTTCACTCATGACACTCCTCCGTTACAGGGGCCAGGTCCCCTCTCAAAGCTCCGCGTATTGCGGAGGCTTGAGAGGGGACCCGGACCGGAGGTCTGGGAGGAGGTCAGACGTAGAAGCGCGTCAGGGTCCCCAAGATCGTTACTTGAAACGTTGCGGCATGAACTCTTCGCATTCACCGGAAACCGGTTGGTAGCTAACGCGTTCAACAACAACGTCATCACCGTTGGGCAACTGTTCGGTGTGGGAAACACGCTTCAGAAGCATGTCCCAGCACTTGGCAGAAATTCCATCGGGGATATCGGACATCGCATCGGCGTCAGCTTCCATTTGGCGAAAATCGTTGTAGCTGTTGAGCAGCGACGAAGATTTGCCTTGGAAGTGGACGACTGCATAGGAAGCCAGCAGACCGATGAAAACGCCGATCGTGAGATACACGACTGGACGGGCCAGCAGTGACATCTGCGACTTGGAGCGCTCGGAACGAACAGCACCGTGCGTAGTGCTACGCATATTGCTCTCCTTGGGCCGGTGTCGTCGGCGATGAAGTGATGCGCGCTGGCAAGCCAACAACGCATGAGAACTCCAACCCGCGACACTCGGGAGGAGGTAATCCCGAGCAAAGACCTGACGTAAGCCCTGTGGGGACTTGCGAAGCAGGTCCCGGCAGGGAATGTATGAGATCGCGTCGCGTGGAGCGGCGGGATCATGGATTCGACGCAAGAGCTGGTTGCAACGTCGCGGTCTAGCGCGCCGGTACAAACAGATTGCGGAGATCGACATTCGTACAGCACGACACCGTCAACGATTCCTGGCGTTGAGTCGGGTGTGGCGTGAAGTGCGAAATGGATCGAGCCTTGCTTAGGCGCAACTGCAGAAGAGCAGTGGCGTTGACCGAAGGTCAGCAAGGGATGATGCGCGCATACCGGCGTGCGAACGTGAGTTCGCAGCAGCGTCAGGCATGGACCGATGCAGGAGCATCGGATTTAGAGATGACGCAAAAGCGCGCCTTGGTGGGGTGCCCGTGGAGCAGCCCCGATGACACCAGCATGAGAGCTGGAAAGTTAAGACTACCTCGAAGGTAGTTCCGGCTTAGGGAGGCCTCAGTCCCAAAGAGTGCTCAAAAACAAGCAGCGCTCTTTAAATCGCGGTCAGGCTACGACGCCGCGGACGGGCCTGTCAACGGGTGGTAACACCCGGCCTGGACGCCATGGCAGCGAGCTGGTCAGCACGAACTTCCCCGGCCTGGCTTGGGTTTGTTATCCGATTTGGTTCAGGAAGTGCCTGTAAATCCGGAAATAGGCCATTTTTCATGCGTGATTCTGGAATTTGACTGCTTTCTTACGCGCAATCATGAACTCCCCAATCAAGGGATTGAAGGAGACGGACATGAGCGATGGCAGCGCAGCCCAGCAGACGGCATCACCTGCTGCTGGCACCCCGGCAACAGGAAGTGATGCGGCGGGGCAAGTTGCCGCTCCGGCTGGCAAGGCGGCGGCGGAAGGTAAGCGGGAACGAACCAAGAACCGCGATCCTCGCGTTGCCAATCGCCAGCGCGATCCGCGCCGTGGCCAGTCGACAGACCCTCGGCGCCAGAAGGGCCGTCGGCACGTCGACACGTCGGAGGTGAAGCCGGCGGCTGCCATTTCGCAGGGAGCGGCCGAAGGGGAAGCCAGGCCGCCGCGGGCTCGGCCGGAGGTTCCGGACGGGGTCTCCAAGCGCAGTTTCGATCGTCAGATCGGGCTGAGCTTCGTGCCCTACGTCTCGCACTCCTTCACCGTCAGCAAGACCCCGCTCAAGAGCGAGTTCTCCAAACGCCTGTTCATGGACTACATGGGCCGTGCTCAAGTCGCCCTGTACAACCTGATCGTGCTGCTGCCGATCCGCATCAAGATGCACCCTGCCCGGGTCCAGGACTACGACCATTTCGTCGATGGCATCGAGGAAATGATCGACGCGCGGATCCAGACGCTCATCGACGAAGTGTCGAAGGCGACCGAGCGCAACAAGGTCGTGTACAAGACCCACAACTGCGAAGTCGTCGTGGACTACACCAGCCCCGAAACGAAGGAGCTGAAGGTCTACACCCCCCAAACCCGACGTCTGCTCGGCCTGCTGACCGTGTACGACGACTACGTGCGGTCCGTTGAGGAGATCTGGCACGGGGATGTCCTGAGCGGCAAGCAGCGTCGCGAGGCCATCTCGAAGTACCGCGGCGAGATCGTCCGCTTCGTGCGGCTGCTGATGCACCTCTACCGCGAATCCGACCGCCGCCTGAAGGACAACCCGCATGCGGCCGAGCTGAGCTTCCTCGAGTTGCTGCAGTCCCAGGTTTCCGAGGAAGTGCTGCCAGAGGCCCTGTCGGATGAGGATGAGGGCCATGCCCGCGCCCTTGTCGGGGATGCTGAAGCCCCGGTAGCCACGGCGTCCTAGTCCCTTGAGTGCGCTGAATCTCAACGGCGCGCAGGAACAAGCGGTCTACCACCAGGGCAACCTGCTGATCACGGCATGTCCGGGGTCTGGCAAGACGGCCGTCCTGAAAGAACGCGCCATCCATAAGCTGCGCACCGATCCCAAGGCAAAAGGGATCGGTGTGACCTTCACGAAAGATGCGGCGAAGGAACTGCAGGAGCGTGTGTACCTGGCGTTCCCTGAGGCCGCGACACGCTTCCGCGTTGGCACCTTCCACTCCTTGTGCATCGACCAGCTGAAGAAGGCCGGCAAGAGCGTGCACATCGCAGAGGAGCCGCTGCAGAACGCCTACATGTACCAGGCATGGCAGGAGGTGACCGGAGGTGTCAAGAGCCAACTAACCTTTGATTTTGCTCGACGCTATATCGAAAGTACGAAGTCGCAGGTCAACCCAATCATTCCAGACAGGAACTTAAATCCAGCCGCTGCAATTTATTACCGCTACCAAGCTCTGCTCGGACAGCGTGATCTGAAGGATTTCTCGGACCTTGTGGTCTTCGCCACGCGCGGCATGATGGACGGCGATATCGAGCCGATCGACGCCACGTTCCTTCTGGTTGATGAATTCCAGGACACTGATCCGGTAGGTCTCGGCTGGGTTGAAGCGCATCGGCGTGCAGGCATTGAGGTGACCGTCGTCGGCGACGATGACCAGAGCGTTTACGGGTGGCGCCACGCTATGGGCGTGGAAGGCATGGATCAGTTCCGGAAACAGTCAAACGCCACACACATCAGCCTGAACACCACATACCGTTGCCCACAGGAAGTCATCCAGCCGGCTGCCAAGTTGATTCTCGAAAACAGCTCGCGCATTCCGAAGCAACTCCGGACGGAGAACCGTTCGAAAGGCACGGTTCGGCGGCTGATGGCCCCGACACGCGAAGCCGAGATCAATGCGTTGATCGACGCGATCGAGGGCACTGGCAAGCCTGGAGACTGGGGCGTCCTGGCGCGCAGCAACAAGATCCTGGACAAGGCCGAAAGCCTGATCGGCGCGAAGTTTGAGGTGTCTCGCAACAGCGGCAAGGGGTTCTGGGAGCTGCGGGCGCCGGCGCTGTACCTCGGTCTGTGCCGTTCGGTTGCCCTCGATGACCTGGTCGGCGTCGACCACGTGCTGCGGATGTCGGGTGTACCTGAGGTTCGGTTGACGGCCATCATCTCCCAGTTTGGTAGCCGGAATGCCGGGGCGCTGACGTCGTTCATCGCGTCCCAGGACCCGAAAGCCCATCCTGCCGAGAACTACTTCAAGAAGGTCTCTCGGGACTGGCGGAAGCTGTGCAAAGCTGGGCTGGTCGAGAATGCGCTGTCGGGAATGATGGAGTACCTGTCCCATCTGGACATGGCCCCGCCGATGGCGAAGAACAAGGAACAGCTGAAGGAGCGGACGATCCGGCACCTCGACTCTTCCCGTCGTGCGATGAGCGCGATCCGCGGCGATCTCCTGTCGCGCGTCCGCTATGCAAGCCAGGCGGACGACGATACCGATGATGACGAAGGTGGCGTCCCACGCGTGCGCCTGATGACCATCCACGGCTCAAAGGGATTGGAATTCCCTCACGTGTGGATGCTCGCCTGCGAGGACGGCGTGACGCCGGCGAAGGGTTCTCCGCTTGAGGAAGAGCGGCGCCTGTTCTACGTGGGGATGACGCGGGCCAAGCGGACCCTGACGCTTTCGTTCTCCGAGGGTGCACGTTCCCAGTTCCTGGACGAGTGCGGCATCCTCTGACTGTAGCGGCCGCTGTCTCCGGCGGTGTCAACTCGCATTCCTGGCAACGCTGATACAAACGAGAAGGCCGTCCAATTTGGACGGCCTTCGTTTGTGTGTCCAGCGAACGTTGGTGGTATCAGGCGCGCTTGGCGAACTGGGAGATGCCCAGCCACATGCAGCCGCTTACCAGGCCGATTACCAGTGGTGCCATGATCGGGTGGAGCATGATCGGGACGAGCATGAGGACGAAGTAGGCGAAGCAGATCCAGAAGATCGAGCGAGAGCCCAGCATCTGCATGTGCGGCGACGTAAGGGCAAAGCTGGTGGCTTTAATGCGTCGCGACACGACTGAATCGACGACGACGGGGATGATCGCCAAGATGGCCAAGGGCAGCCAGAGCAGCAGCATCGAAATCCGCATCAGCAGCTGGTAGGTCGCGGCCCAGATGACGCGGATGCGCTCATCCCACCATTCCAGGATCGTGCTGCCGGCCTTCTTGGCGTCGTTGACGGCGCGGTTGTCGGACTTGATGTTGATGTCGTTCCCGCCGGTTGTAGACATCGTGGCCTGGACCAGCTTCGTGTCGACGAACATCTTCTGGTACCAGACTTCTGCCCGGTTCTCGACGGCTTTGGCTGTGGCGCGGCCGAGAAAAGCGTAATTGGCCGTGCGCTCGCGTTCGATCATGCCATCGACGTACCTGTACCGGATCAGGACCAGGCTGGTCATGGCCATCACGACTAGCGCGATCGCGGTCCACAAGAGAACCTTCAGTCTCATGCAATGGCTCCATCCTTGGAAGTCTCGCCGGCGGTCACCGGCATATCACCCCAGAGGCGCTGCGAAAGGGAGCGCTCGAAGGTGGCCATCGCCACAAGCGGCCTGGCGGCCGAGGGCGTGGGGTTGAAAACTGGGTGCCTGGCCAATGCGGCCCAGGTCAGCAACGGCGGGCCGGAGATCGGATCCCACGCGCCGTTGTCGTCACGGATGTCGTAGCGCAGCAAGTTGGAGGCCGTATGCACAAGGGCATCCTGGTAGCGCACCCGCTGTTCTGGATGCGGCGTCGCCCCGCTCGTCCCGAACGCGGTCAGCGCATCGCGCAAGCACATGTTGAGCAGGGGCATGTGGTAGTGCGGGTGTTTGACCCGAAGCGACAGGAACCCGGCCAGCCGCAGGTTGATGGTGCCGATCACGGGGAAAAGGGTAACGACTTGCTTCATTTCCTCGACGGAGCGGATCCGCTCGAGAGCCTGTGCGACGATCGTGTCCGCCTCTTCCAGAAGCGGGAGGGTCTGGTTGTGCGTGGTGCCGTCCATGCAGTTGCGTTCAGTCCTGGATGATGGGGATCCGACCCTTGATGACGGTGCCGCCGCTGATCTTCGCGAAGTACTCAAGGTTGGGGAGTACGCCGAGGATCGGAGCGGCCACCAGCGGCGTTTCGACTTCCTTGATGGCTTCGCTGATGCGGTAGCCGAACTCGAGCGCATCACCGGTGGAAGCGTCTGTCGCCTGCGAGTATTCGATGTGGCGCACATAGGTCTGCGGGAACGACTCGGCCACGTATTCCTGTGTGCCGCCGTCAAGCGTTCTCAGCACGAATACGTTGTTCAGGTTGCCCAGTGCCATGCGGGCTTTCTCGAGCGACCCCATCTTGGCAGCGAAGTCGGCGACGGTCTGGGTGGCCAGGATGACACGCACCTTCGCGCCGCCAGCCTTGTTGAGGATCTGGATGAGGCGGTCGCCCATTAACTCAGCCGCCTCGTCGACGATCAGCGTGATCGGGTTGTCGCCGGTGTTGTAGTTGTAGCGATCTCCGGAGACTGCGGCCAGGTCGGAAAGGAACATCGATCCCAGCGCCGTGCCGACCATGTTGTCGCTCAGCGAGTCCAGACCGATGTAGCAGACCTGCTTGTTGCGGACGATGCGCGAGAAATCGGTGATCGGACGGTCATCGTCGATATCGGCCCCATCGGGCGACAACAGCGGACCCATGCTGCCGGCGGTGAGCATGTTGAGCACCGGCTGCAGGGACGCGGTCATCTTGGCTGCGTGCGCGCGTTCGTGTTCGAACGACGAGAACAGTCCCTCCAGGGCCGTGGATGGCTTTCTGGCCATGACCCATTCGCGATAGAAGTTGACGAACGACAGCGCATGGTCGTAGAGCGACGGCGGCTGCTTCATCTTCTTCTTGTGAGGGATGTAGTGCTGCTCCCAGTCGTCGCCGAAATGCTTGTTGCAGTACGCCGTGGTCGCGTCTATGACGACCTGCTCTACACCGGAGGAGACGTAGCGTCGCAGCAGCACCAGGGATGGCTTCGCATGCGCGATCAGAAGCCCTTCCGAGATGTTGGTGAGCAACATCTGGGAGTACTGGGTGAACGGGTCGCCATTGGACTCGCTGGGAATCAGGACCGCGATACGGGTTGCCAACTCGGTGGCGCGGTTGAAGTTCCGCAAGGGGTCGATGCGGGCGGAGTTTTCAGGATAGGCGGGATGGAAATAGACCCACTTGTCCGGGTCTCCCATGCGTTTGCAGGCCTTCTCCGCTGTTTCCTTGAGGTCGCGATCGCCCTTCGGGTCGAGGATGACCACAGCCTCGCCACGGGCAATGGCTTGCGAGATCAGCATGTCGAGGAACCTGGTCTTACCGGATCGAGTTGTTCCGATCAGGAGCACGTGACCGGCGGTGTGCGTGATCGGCAGCATGACCGGCTCTTCATGGCGTACGCCGAGCCCGTGAAGCCACGGCTGGCCTTCTCGCGCCTCCTTTACCTCGCGCCTTTCGTCGCCGGTGCCGCGAATGTGCTTTTCTTCGGTCGGCATGATCAGGAGATTTGGGTCGTGCCGGATGAGTTGGTGGGCCAACTGGGCC